>JAJOOS010009602.1:0-56764 GCA_029582725.1 Solanum chiquidenum | reverse complement strand
TTTAAATGTGTGGATGTAAATAAGTTTTTTTATTCCGCACTATTTTCATTATTGAATGCAATGAATGACTATGTGGCTTGTATAAGACCCCTTCAGGGTCGAATACGCCATGTTACGACTAGGGGGTACTCTCGGGTCGTGACAAACCCTCTGACAGCCAACTGAGGACTGACACGACGGAACGTCAGTCGACTTATGGCCCGTCAGTCAGCTCCGTCGATGAGCCAATCGACTTTTTAAGTCAGGGGTCGTTTGGTCTTTTCCTTATGCGTTTGACCCCTAAACTACGTAGTTTTGGTCAGTTTTAGCCCAGTAACTAAATTAGAATCTACCCTAAGAAAATTATTCACCAAAAACTTAGAAACTTAGAGCGTAAAGAGAACAAAGAGGCGACCAAACCCTAGTTCAAGAACGCAACAAGGTTTCATTAGTTCCAGCCCCAAATCAAAATTTCTCCATGGAATTCGTCACCAGGTATGTGGGGTTTCACTAGTGGGTTCTTTTCACCCATTGGGTCCCTAGATTTCAGTTAGATTCTTGATTCACGTATTATTATCTAGACTTAGGGTTTCTATAACTTTAGTAGAGTATCATGAATTAGCTACTTTAATGATCCAAATTAGATTATCATGTTATTACTTAGTTTCTCATATGATATTCAGAACCCTAGTTGTATATATTCGTTAGTTCATGAATCATGCATGCTAGGTCAGATTATTCAAATGTTACATATATACACATGCTTCAGTTTACGAATGTCACATTATCAGTCATAATTGTTACATTCTAAGAGTTTGTATGTCAGTTTTTGAGCTATCTAGTATTACAGAACTTCAGTCATAAAAATGTTAAATTACTTAATTAATTGGGAAGCTTATTACCGAGTGGAACTAGGGTCAGACACCCTCAAGTCCCAGAACTACGTGCCCCATAAGTTGTAAGTCCCCACTGTGGGCATTATTTTAGTGATCACGCCAGCATGCCTTTATACCTTTAACAGAGTATATTGGGTCCTCTCGATGTGGTGTATACATCGGACTCCACATTTAACTCATGTGGTTTTATTTCAGTTATTAGTGCTCCCTTACAGTGAAGTCAATTTCTATTGCATTGACCATGTTATCAATATATTTCAGTATTCAGTCTCAGCATGTTATAAACTTGGTCATTGCATTCAGTTTAGTCATGTACAGTACTTTCAGTATCCTTATCATGTTCAAATTATAGTATTGCTCTGTTGCTTGTTCAGTTATGTTATTGTTAAGTTTTATTCTATCATGCATGCTCAGTACCTTTCAACTACTGACACATACTCTGTGCTACATCTTCTCGTGATGTAGGTTCATGTCCTTAGCAGTAAGATCACGCATAGATCGGTTGCTGATCTTCAGTTCAGCAACATTAGTGGTGAGTCCTCATTCTTTGAGGACTAGTGACATGACTATTTTCTTGCTTTTAGTTTTAGTTTCAATTTTGCTAGGTCTAGCTGGGGCATGTCCCATCACTTCTAGTTAGGGGCTTATTCTAGACATAGCTAGATTCAGCTTTAGTATTTGAGTTTGACTTTTTTTCTATTGTTAAAACTCTCAGTTTTATTATATTCAGACAGTATATGGGTATTTCCCCATCATTTCAGACTTTCATATGATTTAGCTTCTGCACAGTTTTATTGCTTCACTTTATCTTTAGTATGCTTATGATTATGCTAGCAGGGTTAGCTTAGGGTCACTCATGATCCTAGGTCATGTGTCTACGTCCAGGGGGTAGCCTCGGGGCCTGACAAACTTGGTATCAGAGCATTAGGTTTAAGTGACCTAGGATGTCTAAAAAGCCGCACTAAGTAGAGTCATTTTCATGGGTGTGAAGTGCACCACATCTAATGAGAGAGAGGCTATGAAGTGTTTTAGGAAAACTTCACTCTCTTTGTTACTCTTTTCGTGCATAAGGTATGATCTATTTTCTTGTTCTAATTCATCGTTATGCGCTTAAGATCATTCCTCCTTGTAGAGCTTACGTATGGAATGCTAATGCACATAGTGCTAACGCAGTTCCTCTAGTCCCATACCATGAGGTTTCGAACGTAGAGTTTTTAAATGCGATTCAACTTTTGGCTAAGAGTATGACCAACCTGAACAATCAGCAGGTTCGAGTTCCTACTAATAAAAATGGTTGATCAGTGGCAGCTAGAGTTCCAGATTTTTGTTAGGATGAATCCGCCTGAGTTTTTAGGGTTGCAAGTTTGTGAGGACCCACATAATTACATTGATAAGGTTAAGAAAATATTTGGAGTGATGCAAGTGACTGGTAGTGATAAGGTGGAATTGGCATCCTACCAGCTTAAGGATGTGGCTCACATATGGTTCACTCAGTGGAAAGACAACATGGACTACTTCGTCTTTTATAACTCCTTATATAGCAGTCAACTTCAATGTTAGTCCAGAAACTCTCTCAGAACCCTTCTCAGCTCTACTCTAGTCGGTGACCCAGTTATAGCTAGACGGGTATACAAAAATTGCCCTGTCATAGTGTCTCAGAAAGTCACCTCAGCAGATCTTGTAAAGTTAGAAATGGTAGACTTTGAGATCATTCTAGTCATGGATTCGGTACATTCTTGTTATGCCTCAGTCGAATGTAGAACTAGGATTGTTCATTTTCAGTTTCCAGACGAACCAATCTTAGAATGGAAGGGTAGTAGCTTAGCGCCTATGGGTCAATTCATTTCTTACCTTAAGGCTAGAAAGATGATCTCTAAGGGTTATATCTATCATCTATTTTGGGTTAAGTATTTAAGCTCTTAAACCCCAACTCTTGAGTCAGTTCCAGTAGTCAATGAGTTCCCAGAAGTGTTTCTAGAAGATTTTCCTAGAGTTCCTCCCGAAAGGGAAATCGACTTTAGAATTGATCTCCTTCTAGATACCCACCGTATTTCTGTCCCTCCTTACGGAATGGCTCCAACTAAGCTTAAGGAATTGAAAGAGAAGTTGAAAGACCTTCTAGATAAGGGTTTCATCAGGCCCAGTATTTCCCCTTGGGGTGCACTAGTGTTGTTCGTGAAGAAGAAAGATGGTTCTCTCAGAATGTACATTGACTATAGACAGTTGAACAAGGTCACAATCAAGAATAAGTATCCCATCCCCAGGATTAATGACTTGTTTGACCAACTTCAGGATGCTAGTCATTTCTCAAAGATAGACCTCAGATCCGATTATCATCAGCTCAGAGTCAGGGATAGTGACATTCTGAAGATAGCCTTCAGAACTCGTTATGGTCATTATGAATTTGTAGTTATGTCATTTGGACTAACAAATTCTCCTGCGGCTTTCATGTATTTGATGAACAGAGTGTTCAAGTAGTACTTGGACTTGTTCGTTATCGTCTTTATTGATGATATCCTCATTTACTTTACGAATGAGGAAGAACATGCGAATCATTTAGGGTTGTTCTATAAACTCTCAAAGATCGCCTCTCAAAGATTGCCAGTTATTTACTAAATATAGCAAGTGCGAGTTTTGGTTGCAATTTGTTGCTTTCCTTAGGCATATTATGTCTAGCAAAGGGATCCAAGTGGATTCTCAGAAAATAGAAGCAGTGAAACAATGGCCCAACCCTACCTCTCCTACATATATCAAAAGTTTCTTGGGTTTGGCTGGCTATTACAGAAGGTTCGTGGAAGGATTTTCATCCATAACCTCCCCATTGACTAAGTTAACTCAGAAAAAGGTTAAGTTTCAGTGGTGAGATGATTGTGAGAAAAACCTTATAGAACTGAAAACTAGGTTGACTACAACTCCTCTTTTGACTCTACCAGAGGGGTCAGATGGTTATGTTATATATTGCGATGCATCCAGAGTTGGCCTATGTTGTGTGTTGATGTAGCGAGGTAAGGTTATAGCTTATGCTTCTAGTCAACTTAAGGTGCACGAGAAGAACTATCCAACTCATGACCTCGAGCTTGCAGCAGTGGTGTTTGCCCTTAAGATTTGGAGACGTTACTTGTATGGTGTCCATATAGATATGTTCACAGACCATAATAGCCTTTAGTATGTGTTCACCAAGAAAGAGTTGAATCTTTGCTAGAGAAGATGGTTTGAGTTCCTCAAAGATTATGATATGAGTGTGCATTACCATCCTGGTATGGCCAATGTAGTAGCAGATGCTCTTAGTAGACTATTTATGGGTAGTGTAGCACATGTTGAGGAAGAAACAAAGGAGCTAGCAAAGGATGTTCAGAGGCTCTCTCGCTTAGGAGTTCATTTTATGAGCATATCAGATGGTGGTGTAACAGTCTAAAATGGGGCAGAATCTTCATTGGTAGTGTAGGTTAAGGAAAAGCAAGAAAGTTATTGTGCTTCGCTATCGGGTTCAATTATGTGTTCCTAAAGTGGGTGAGTTGAGACATGAGATTCTTGCAGAGGCCCATAACTCCATATTTTCTATTCACCCAGGTGCCACTAAGATGTATCGTGATCTGCGTGAAGTCTTTTGGCGGAGTGGAATGAAAAGGGATACAACAGATTTTGTGGCTAAGTGCCCCAATTGTCAGCAAGTGAAAGTACAACATCAGAAAGTAGGAGGTATGACTCAAGAGATCAACATTCCTACTTGGAAGTGGAAAGTGATAAACATGGACTTCATTACAACATTACCTCGTACTCACAGACATCATGACTCGATTTGGGTGATTGTTGACAGAGATACTAAGTCTGCACGCATTTTAGCTGTCAAGACTACAGATTTGACGGAGGACTACGCCAAGCTTTACATTAATGAGATAATCAGGTTGCATGGGGTTCCTTTGTCTATTATCTCGGATAGAGGTTCTCAGTTTATCTCTCATTTCTGGAAGTAATTTCAGAAAGGACTTGGTACTCAGGTTAACCTTAGCATAACATTTCATCCGCATACAGATGGTCATGCAGAGCGTATCATTCAGACCTTAGAGGACATGTTGAGAGATTGTGTGATCGTCTTCAAGGGTAGTTAGGATGATCACCTTCCTCTTATAGAGTTTGCCTACAATAATAGTTACCATTCCAACATTCAGATGGCCCCTTATGAGGCATTGTATGGGCGTATATATAGATCTCCAGTTGGTTGGTTGGAAGTAGGTAAAACAACCTTGATAGGGCCAAATTCAGTTCATGATGCTATGGAGAAAGTGCAACTCATTAGAGATAGACTTAAGACAACCCAGAGTCGCCAGAAGTCCTATGCAGATGTAAGGAGAACGGAACTAGACTTCCAAGTTGATGATTGGGTTTTCATGAAAGTGTCGCTTATGAAAGGGGTGATGAGATTTGTCAAGAAAGGGAAGCTCAGTCCAAGATATGTAGGCCCTTAGAAGATCTTAAAAAGGGTTGGTAAAGTGGCTTACCTGTTAGAGTTGACAACAGAACTAGCAGCAGTGCATCCGGTTTTCCACATTTCCTTGTTGAAGAAGTGTATGGGTGACCCATTGTCTATTGTACCTTTAGAAAGTGTGGATGTGATAGTCTCACTTATGAAGAGGTACCAGTTGAGATTCTTGATCGTCAGGTTCGAAGGTTGGGAAACAAAGAAGTTGCTTCAGTCAAGGTTTTGTGGAGGAGTTAGTCTGTAAAGAGAGCTACTTGGGAAGCAGAAGTAGCCATGAAGGCCAAGTATCCTCACCTCTTTCCTTCCAATTCCACTCCAGCTTGAGGTAATAGTTCCTCTTCATTTTTTCAGTCATTCATGCGCAATTTTAGTCTTAGTATCTCGTTCCTTCAGTTTGTACTTGCATTTTCAGCGTATTTACATGCTCTTGGAATTTAGTTCAGTCAGAAATTTGTTTCCAGTGCTTAGTGGTAGGGTTTGCAGCTCTTTCCCTCCATTCACCTATTTTAGACTTCATTCGAGGAGGATTGTTCCCAAGGGGGAGATATTGTAACACTCTAGATTCAAAGAAGAAAAATATTCCAGATTTTCAGAAGTTGTAGGTGCCACCGATGAAGGCCACCTACAGACCGTCAGTCGAATGATGGCTCATCAGTCAGCTTCGTCGATGGGCCAGTCAACTTTTAGTTTCAGAATTCTGATTTCAGCCCTCTGACAGCCAAATGATGACTGACAGGATGGACAGTTAGTCGACTCAGGGCCCATCAGTCAGCTTCGTCGATGGGAGTCAACTCTTAGTTTCAGAATTCAAACTTCAACCCTATGACAGCCAACTGACGACTGAAACGACGGACCGTCAGTCAGCTCCGTCGATGAGCCAGCCGACTTTTTAAGTCAGTGGTCATTTGGTCTTTTCCTTATGCATTGAACCCCTAAACAACGTCATTTAAACCCTAAACTATGTAATTTTGGTGAGTATTAGCCTAGTAACTAAATTAGAATCTATCCTAAGCAAATCATTCTCCAAAAACTTAGAAAGTTAGAGCATAAAGAGAAGAAAGAGGCGACCAAACCCTAGTTCAAGAATGAAGCAAGGTTTCATCAGTTCCATCCCCGAAATCAAAAGATTTCTCCGTGGAATTCGTCACCTGGTATGCGGGATTTCACCAGTGGGTTCCTTTTACCCATTAGGTCCCTATATTTCAGTCAAATTCTTGATTCCCTTATTATTATCTAGACTTAGGGTTTTTAGAACTTTAGTAGAGTATCATGAATTAGCTACTTTAATGATCCAAATCATATTATCATGTTATTACTCAGTTTCTCAAATGATATTCAGAACCCTATTTGTATATATTCTTTAGTTCAT
Source organism: Solanum chiquidenum (assembly GCA_029582725.1). Taxonomy (NCBI): domain Eukaryota; kingdom Viridiplantae; phylum Streptophyta; class Magnoliopsida; order Solanales; family Solanaceae; genus Solanum; species Solanum chiquidenum. The sequence goes on along the minus strand of JAJOOS010009602.1, from coordinate 50,040 downwards.
GAATTATACATGCTAGGTCAGATTATTCAGTTATTGAAGATATACATATGCTTCAGTTTACGAATGTCACATTATCAATCATAATTGTTACATTCTCAGAGTTTGCATGTCAGTTTTTGAGCCATCCAGTATTACAGAACTTCAGTCATAAAAATGTTAAATTACTTAATCAATTGGGAAGCTTAATACCGAGTGGACTAGGGTCATACACCCTCAAGTCCCAGAACTACGTGCCCCGTAGGTTGTAAGTCCCCTATGTTGGCATTATTTTAGTGATCACGCCAGCATGCCTTTATACCTCTAGCAAGGTATATTGGGTCCTCTCAATGGGGCGTATACATCGGACTCCACATTTAGCTCATGTGATTTTATGTCTGTTATTAGTAGCTCCCTTACAGTTCAGTCAGATTCTATTGTATTGACCATTTTATCAGTATAGTCAGTATTCAGTCTCAGCATGTTATAAACTTGGTCATTGCATTCAGTTTAGTCATGTACAGTACTTTCAGTATCCTTATCATGTTCAAATTATAGTATTGCTCTATTGCTTGTTCAGTTTTATTCTATCCTGCATGCTCAGTACCTTTCAAGAACTGACGCATACTATGTGCTACATCTTCTCGTGATGTAGGTTCAAGTGATCATCAGTCAAATCACGTATAGATCAATTCTCAATCTTCAGTTCAGCAGCATCACTGGTAAGTCCTTATTTTTTGAGGACTAGTGACATGACTATTTTCTTGCTTTTAGTTTTAGTTTCAGTTTTGCTAGATCTAGATGGGGCATGTCCCAACACTTCTAGTCAGTTAGAGGCTTATTTCAGACATAGCTAGATTCAACTTTAGTATTTGAGTTTGACTTTTCATCTATTGTTAAAACTCTCAGTTTTATTATATTCAGACAGTTAAAACTCTCAGTTTTATTATATTTAGACAGTATGTTAAAACTCCCATCATTTCAGACTGTCATATGATTTAACCTCCACACAGTTTTATTGCTTCAGTTTATCTTTAGTATGCTTATGATTATTCCAGCAGGGTTAGCCTCAGGGCGTGACAACAGTCACCTGCCCCGGTAGGTAAAACATCTTCTTGTTGCCCCGGTATAACACCTTCCACTCAGAGATGATCTGCGCGCCCACGTTCAGCCCGATCCCCTGTAAGCACAAGTTACCACTAGAGCCTGTGGAAAGGTCACATCAATGCGGTTGCCCGATGAACAAATCCACCTGGTAGCCAAGTTCAGCCACCTCTTAGCATCCGGTGACCAGTTAGTGCTAGTGATGCCCTCTATAGTAGCGTAGTAAACCCTGTCCCGGTGCGTAGTCTCCACCAGCGTATCCCTAAACCAGTCCAAGTTCATCTCCCTCAGCTTGGCCTCGTACTGCGTGTGAGGAACCTCGGGCACCTCGAGTACATCATTAATGAATGGAGCGTTCAAGGGAATGTAAATTCCCTGGATGCAGATGGTAGGGTGGGGCTCATCCCAACGAACAGTAGGTAGGATGACATAGAACTCCTTCACCCATGTGGAGCGTGCAGCAGGGAGAACCTCCGTCAGTGGAGCCTATCCAAACTCCATCAGCCGAGCATAAAAGGCAGGTGTCTTCTCCTCTAGGTTCAGTAAATGAAAACCCTGATCGCAGCAAAACTAGGTGTTTCGATGGTCGTGGTACCTTTCCCAACTTGTGACGTCAGGAAACCAGATGAAGGGCAGATTTTCCTCGTTAAGAGTAGCCATAGTGGATCAACCTGCAATTGTTATAAAGGGTATGCGTTAGAACTCCGGGGGGGGGGGGTTATATAATGTCGGGCTAACAAAAGGAATATTTTTTTATTTTAGTGGAAAGGGACTACTGCCCCACTGAGTCCCGCCACAACGGCCTAAATTCCGCCAGAGCGACCTTCATATGGGACGAACCTCAGGCGCAATCATGGTGCCTCTTTTTCCAAACTCCTCGTTTTTCATAGATTTTCAGCAGATCAAAGTTTATAAAGTATTCTAGTACCCAAATATACTATCATTTTAGAAAAATAACCCCTAAATAGTGTCCGAATCTGAGTTTTACACCAAGAAACCTTTCAAGTTCCCCCACCCATTTTGGTATTGTTTCAACCATATTTTCATGAAATCCCTATGCCCAGAACGTTGTGGAGACGTAAGGGAAGTGTTCATCCAATGTTTTTCTAACAATATCAAGCAGCCCATGTTCATTTTTGAAAAACTACCCCAAGACCTTTCTAATCAATTGCTTAACGTCATGCAATCGTTGTTAAGTATCTAATGAAGTAATTAACGTAAGTGTAACACCTCAAAAAAAAAATCAAACTAAGTCTCGAGCCGTTCTTCGTAGTGAGTGAGATTTTACCAAGGAATTGAAAATTTCTTAAGTGTTAAGGTCACTAGATGTAGCACCTTGAGTTCCAAAAAGAACTAAATTGGAAATATCGAAATCTAAAATTTTGCAAGTTATGCTTAAGTTATGAGTTTTGGGTCAACTTCAAATGACCATAACTTTCAGTACAAGATGAGTTAGGTGGTATACAAGGTACCCAATGAAAGGTATTTGATTTATCTTTCCAACGCCGCCAAGTTTTCTAAGTTTTGAGTTCGGATGAGTGAGATATGCCCTTTTGAAGTCAGGCTGTCCAAATAAGGAAAGCTACCCGAAAATAGTAAGGGGTATTTTGGTCTTTTCCTTACCCAATCAGATTTAATTCATTTTAAGTAAGGGTTTAGGGGTCTAATCCTATTAGGTTCAGTTTTATAAACCTAATATACGCCTAGGGTTTTAGTTGAGCGTTCAGGAAGAGAAACGAGGAGAGGATGAATGTGTTCGTCGAGGTTCTTGAGTTTTATTGCGGATTTTCGCCATGGGTTTAATCCCTAAGAGGTATGTAAGCTTCCATAGTGTTGGGTGGTTTCGTTCACCCACACGCCAATCATAATTCATTCAGCGTAATTTCTTTTTGAAATATAAGGATTTAAGTTCTTGATGAGTTCTTGATAAGTGTTCTTGAAGTTTCCTTATCGATTAAGTTTTGATGTAAGATTCTACATGGGTCAATTTCAAACGATCATAACTCTTAGAATATAAAGAGTTACGTGAGTCATAACCTATCCAATTAAAGGTATTTGAATCTACTTTCCAACGCCGCCAATTTTGTGTCAATCCAATTTCTGAGTAAATAGTTATGACTATTTTAGTAACCTATACAGTGCTGTTACGAATTAGACAATGGGAAAACATGAAAAAAGTCATTTTTGTCTTTTTACCTCCAAGAAAACCCTAACCGAATTTCTTGACTAATAAAAGGCTCAAAACAATCAGATTTTCATAATTTAATCCATCATTCTCTTCTATCTCAAATCCTAAGACAAAACCCTAAGGAAAAATCAAAGTATAAGACCCCATTCAAGATTCTTTCAATGTTTTTCAAGATTCTTCTTCATGATTTCAAGAAACTAATTCAAGAATCTCAAGAAAAGGTTTCTTGATCGTTTACCTTCAAGCTAGGGTTTCAAGTCTTCTAATCAAGTTTTTCTTCAAGATTTTTCAAGATTCTTCAAGAACCTTGTTCTTCCAGGTATGTAAGGCTATTATAGTGTTGGACTAGTTCGTCCTCACGCCCTACATCTTCTTTCAAATTAGTAAAAGAGAAATCTAGGATTCTACCCCAAGATTTGAGTATTCTTAAGATAAGTTGACTTGAGTTCCTGTGTTCATGGTTCTTTTAAAAATTCTATTCTTAATTATTGACTTTTAAACTGAGTTTTGAGGAATTAAGTATGATAATGAGAAGAGTCGTACACATGAGTTCTATATTGTTATGTAGACCCTCGAGTCGAGTCCTTCATGACCATAAATTCTGCATGTACTCCATAATTTGAGTATCTTTGAGAGGAGTAGTATCTTCAAGTTCTAAGTCTTGAGCATTGAGTTCCTAATCCTTTTGAGATTATATTCCTACTTATGGGACTACTACATGTTACCGTTGAAGCCCTTGAGTTGAGTAGTTCATGCCCATAATTCTGCATGAACCCTATGAGTCGAGTATTCTAGAGATGAGTAGTATCATTAAGTCTTGAATTCTGAGTATTGAGGTTCTTTATTTCTATTAAGATCCCTGAGTTGAGTCGTTCATGTTCATAATTCCACATGAACCCTATGATTTGAGTTATAAATTTTTAAAAGCTTTTTAAAGCCAACACTTGAGTTCTTAAACTGAGTTTTGAGAAAGTAAAGATGAGTTTTGAGAAAAGAGTTTTCTAAAACATGATTAGTATGACAATCAAGTATGCCATCAATGTATAAGCAGTATGGTATCTAGATATACCATCAATGTTTATGCAGTATGACTTCCCAAGTCATCAATGATCATATTATAATATGATTCTGAAATATTTTTAAGAAAGAGCATAGTTGAGTTCATTTTCTTTAAAATGATTTATGGGAACTAAGTATTCCCAAGAGTAAATATTTTCACATTTAAGATGAGAGAAAACTGAGATTTCCAAAAGAGTTTTGAGTAGTTTCAGTACCATCTGTTTTAAGAGAAAAGATTTTTGAGTAATTATCTCAAACCACAGAAAGAGTTACGTTTTTAAACATATGAGCTAGTAAATTTTGGGAGTAGTATTGAGCATCGATATAGGGGAGAGTTCAGATAACTCACAGCCCCCATAAATCATGTGGCCAACGTGGGTAAAAAGGGTCATACTTTTTAGATGATTCCTTAATGCTTTTTAGCATAGACTAGTGGATCCACTTAGTGAGTAGGTCTTATACCCTGGAAAAGTATAGGAAAGTTCTGGTAGCGTGGGCGAGACGTCGTATGATCACATAGCTCATAATGATGGTTGTCGGTTAGAGAAACTCCCACAGAGATATTTGTATTGTTATATACACATAGTTTACTTGTATTTTCATATAAAATAGAGTTTATGTTATATCATTGCAAACAAACTGAGTATATTGTATTCTTAACTACATTGAGTTGATTTCTATTGTTTTAAAAGATTTCCATATATATTGCATCTCTTATTGTTGCTTTATATTGAGTTGACTATCTAGAGTTGAGTATCCAGAGTTTGAGTACCAAGAGTCAAGTGTCTTATTATTGAGTGGAGCCTTATTTCACTGAGTTGAATATCTTGTTATTGATTTGAGCCTTATTTCACTAAGTTGCATATATTATCTTTGAGTTGAGTATCTTATTCCTCAGTTGAGTGAGTTGAAAAGAGGTAAATATGTTTCTTTTTTATCAAGTTCAAGCTTATGTTATGCTTTAGAATTCCCCTTACATGATCGTAGATTCCACGTACTGAGCAATTTGGCCTGCATCATTTAATGATGCAGATACAGGTATTCAGGATCATCAACAGGCATTTCGTTGATACCACATGGAGTTCAAGTTAGCTATGGTGAGCCTCTTTGCTTCCGAAAGATTTCATTTACTTTTCAGTTATACCAGGATGTCATAGGTCTTGTCTTGACTTCCATCTTCGTCAGTTAGAGGCTTCATAGATAGACAATAGAGTTTCAGACGTCTGTTCATTTATTTTGTTAATGTTTTAAAGACTTGAGTTGCCTATTTTGGGGTGAGTTGAATATAATTTATTATTTAGAGTTTTCCTTTGAGTTAAAGCTTTGTATTTAAGTTTCATGAATTTTTATTTAGTGTTTAATCTTTGTATGCTTGAATTAGTCTTCCGCTTGTAGTCAGCCAGGATGAGGATTTTCTTGGGGACCAACAATGGTTCTCGAGTGCCGGCCACATCCAGGGTGTAGGCTCAGGTCGTGACAAGTAAGGAATGAAAGAATTACCTTGAAGTTTACATTTGAGGTGGAGCGATTGAGAGTGTTTTTTAATTTTTGAGGGAAGTTTAGGAGAAATGGGGGGAAATTTTATTTCCCCACTACTTACTGGTTACGATTCCCCACTACAGCGACAATATCTCTGCCACAGCGGCCCCGCCTCAGTGGGAACCCTGCCGCTCTGGCGGAGTAAGCTGTGTAGTGGGACACATTTCTTTCCTCCGTGTGTTGCCTCTTTTCCCTAACCGGTCCCTTGAGTATAAGACCTTTGGTGCTTAAAGTTTAAGATCCCCCCATCCTTTGTGGTTCTGTGATGGCCCAATTTGTTAGTATAGAAGTACTCCGAGAATGGCGCAGGTTTATCTCTTCGCTAGTCGTTTGGGGATGAACAAGGGGTAAATTGGTATCTATTGTAACAAACCTAATTGTTGTTAATTAGGAAAGGAAAAATGTTGGGGAAACTGGGTCTCCCAGTCGGCTGAGCGGGCCTGATGCCTCTAGGGTGGCGGCGCTCTAGCAGGATAAGTGGTCGTCGGAGCGGGATGGGTGAGACAGAATGTAAATAATGTTAAGTCTAATTTTCTTATTTTTCCAAAAACACCAAAAAGAGGCGATGATCACCCCAAAAACCCTCAAAAGGCAGCTCTAGCCTTGGGAAGGAAGGAGAAAGAGTTTTCTAGCGTAAGGAGTTCAATAGATTGCGTACTTCCGGTCAAGATTCACCGTCCCATAGTCCAGAAAACCATATTTCGAGCTACAATCTCTTTGCGAATGCTTGGCGCCTAGGTAGGCTAGGTTTATTAATTGAGTAGTATAAATCTGTGATTCACTGCATAATATATGGGTAAGTACCGAAAAGAGATGATTATACATATATTCCTAGGGTTGCATCAATCGTATACCATATGAGGAAGCCCTATCCCACGAACTAGGGTAGGTGATTGTTTGATTTCTTGTTTGTGTGATGTAGCTTCATTGTCATGCATGTATGTATGCGAATTGTTGTACTATTGATCATATCTAATGCCAATGAGTATGAATGAATGATTGTATACCATGAACCAACACTTGATTGTCTGATTATGAGAATGTCTATTGTGATTATGATTGTGCCTTGTTGAATTGATCGGGTGTTACGTTCCTACACAGTAATTGGGATTTGATGTCACGTACCGACACACATATTTGATTCGGTGTCACATTCTGATACACTAACTTGGATCGGGTGCCACGATCCGACACACTAACAGTTTGGACTTGGGTTCAATGAGAGGACCATTGACTTGTCAAATATGTGTAATATTGATAATGCAAAATTGGAAATGTTTCCTGAAAAGATAATTGGATTGTTCATTATGTTCTTATGTATGAGTTCGTGTTGTCGTAAGGTAATTGGGTATATCTCATAATAAATGAACTGTGAATGGTCGAGCCTAAATCAGGATTCGGTATGGTAAGTGGGGACGAAGGGTTTTGGTGTTGTCATTGTTTTTAGAAAGATGGACATGTGTGTTGTCGTTGAGGATTGGGGTGGTGTCATGTAGTAGTGTTAACAGTTGGATTTTCTCCCGGAATGGGGTAGTATTCAAAACAATTAACAAACCTTAATAGACGTACCATGGGGCTACAACTTGAGTGGTGACGGGGATGAAGTAAGGGTGTGTCGTGAGTGTTGACTGGGTCGGTAGTGGTCATATATCGAATCTCCTCTAAGAGATAGATAGTTAAGCTATGATCAAGAACGAAGAGAGTAAGGGGTTAGATCTAGGTATAATAGTATGTTATTAATGTCCGGAATGGTAAGGATAGGAAAATATAAAGGTGGAGGAACAAACAATCATGTTGCATGTTTCTTGCTAGTCGATTTCTTATATTATCTGGTGGGTATCAGGTTGGCCGATGATGCCTACCAGTACGTGTGGTTGTACTGATACTACTCTTGCTATGACTTTTGGCATAGTGTGGTTGCAGGATTAGTGATGTTTCATAGGTGAAGCCGAAGGAATCTCCAACAACTTCTACTTTTCCTTCAGCATGGTGGGAGCTGTGTCATATATAATTTTGTTATACCTTGTAATCTTAGTAGATCTTGTACTTGTTTAGACTAGACCCCTGGGGTGTTAATTACTTTACAAGTCTTAACTCATTGTTGTCAAAACTGTTATTTTTTCATAAATCTTATGAATGTTAATTGTTCTTCAGTTTTATTAATCTTCCGCATGTTTTAAAAACTGTTTTGGGAATCGAGGGTTATCCTACATAGGTGTTAGAGTAGGTGCCTGCATGGCCCGGTGGGTTGGGTCGTGACAGTAAATTATATAAAGAGAAAGAAATAAGACGTATATACTAACATGTGATCCAAAACCAAAGGATATGCTGAAAGCCGTAAAGAATTGACTAAAAAAGGCCTCATAAAATACTAACTTCAACCTTAAAACAATAATCAAGCTGGAAACCTTATAAACTTAAAAAAAACATGAAAACTCTAACAAAAGAAGTGAATAAATAAATAAATGAACTAAGCAGGGTGCTAAACTACTACCATAGATAAATGGATTAGCCACAACTTATGTACTATCATTATATTGTGAGAATTTAGAAGATGACACTATACAGTGATATCAAAATAAACAAAGATAAATGTGATCAAGTTGATAACAGATTTGAGAAAAATAATTCAACCCTCTTCAAACATACATATTTGTTTACAGTCAGTTTAGTAAGGAGCATATCTTTGAATATTTTATACTAAAGAAAATATTTTTTTGAGGAAGACACACACTCTAGGACATGAATGGAGCAACTATTTAAGACTGAATGTAACAAAAATTCTACTAATAATTAAAATTGCCCTAAAGAAGAGATTTTAACAACAAACAAATGAACAAAATCATTCAAAATGAATATATATCAAATACAAAGATGCCTTCTACCATGTAATCCATCACGAGACTGAACCAAGGCATATCAAACCAAGTTATAAAATCAATTCTATAAATGAAATCAGATAACACAAGATAATGAACTAACTAGACTGAAATGTTTCAACGCTTAAAGAACCACAAGAAAAACTAATAGCAACCAAAGAGAGGAGACAAAATCGGGTCGGGCATTGCTGGACTGGAATTTTTTGGTTTGTTTATGGGCTGAATCGGTGGGAAGAATAAGAGGAAGACGTATAGGGGTGTACGTGTACTGTTGTACGCATTGTTGAGGTGTTGTTCGGTGGGCTATTCGAAATTGAGAGAAAATGGCCGAAGACTTTTGTCAAATTGGATAAAAATGGGTTTCGGAAAGGAAGCCAAGATGTGGTCAATTTGACTTAAGGAAATAGCCACCTGGATTGCAAATTCGACCAAAATGAAAAAAAGATGAATTGTTATTAATTAATTAGTGAGCTTATTAATATTAATGAAATAAAATAATTAATTTACTTGTAAACTAATTGACTCAAAACTATAAACTATAACTAAGCTAAGCTTATTTACAAAACATTTAATTAAAAACAAAAAAAAATTGAGACGATTTTTGAATATTCATAAAATATACTAATTATATACATAATTATATAAACCATATATATTATTCATAATTTTTTTAAAAAGTGAGAAAACTATTTAAAATAACTTGCAAACTATATTTTTTGAAATTTTATAAAACTAATTATTTTAAATCATTTGTAATTGAAGAAGCTCGGTGATTAATATATATCGCGGATGTTCAAAATTGGGTGTCAACACATGGTAGATCCGACAAAGATTGAAGCTATTCATGATTTGGCTAGGCCTACATCGGTTATTGAGGTTCAGAGCTTTGTCGGATTAGCAAGCTACTACAGTGAGTTTGTGGAGGGATTCTTAACCGTTGCAGCACCTATGACCTAGTTGACTTGCCTTGATGTTCCTTTTGAGTGGTCTGAGGCGTGTGAGTTGAGATCTCAGAAGCCCAAGGAGTTGTTGGCTACTCCTCTTATATTGACTCTTCAAGTTGAGGGCAAGGGCTTCACGATCTATTGTGACGTATCCGGTGTTGGTTTGGGTTGTGCATTGATGCAGCAGTGCTGGGTTATTGCTTATGCGTTGAGGCAACTTAGTCTACATGAGTGCAACTACCTCACTCATGACTTCGAGTTTGTAGCGGTAGTTTTTGCGCTAAAGATCTGGAGGCATTATCTCTATGGAGTTCGTTGCGAGATCTACACTGATCAGATGAGTATTCAGTACATCATGATCTAGAGGAAACTTTATTCGAGGTAGCATCACTGGATTGAGCTTCTGAAGAACTATGAACTATATATTCTCTCTCATCCGAGCAAAGCGAATGTAGGAATTAACGCCTTGAATCGAAAGGCAGTGAATATTTGTAATCTAGCCTTCCTATCTACTGTGGAGTGCCTTTAGCTTTGTACATTCAGACCTTAACTAATTAGATGATTCGGTTGGATGTTTTAGATTCTAGGCGTGTCTTAGCCTATGTGGGAGTTTAGTCTTCTTTGCTTTATAAGCTCAGTATCCGTCACTTTGAGGATGAAGCCTTTATGGCATTTCGAGATTGAGTTTTAGCAGGTGATGCTAGTCACACTACCTTAGATTCAGATGAGGTTTTAAGGTTTGCAAGCCGTATTTATGTTTTGAGAGTTGGGGGTTTGATCCAGCTAATACTTCATGAGGCTTATGATTCTAGATACTTTATCCATCTAGGCACCGTAAAAATGTATCGTGACTTGAGGTAGTAATACTAGTGGGTTCCATGAGGAGAGATATTGAAGACTCCGTGTCTTGTTGCCTTAGTCGCCCATGGGTGATTGTTGAGCACTTGAGACCTTGTGGTGAGTTTCAGAGATCACCCATTCTGGAGTGGAAGTGGGATCACATCACTATGGATTTTGTGGCAGGCTTGCCACAAACTTCTAGAGGTGTGCCTTTAGGTCATCGTTGATCGATTAACCAAATCAACACACTTCCTCCCCATTAAGTCTATATTCAGCGCCGAGAGGTTGGCCCATATCTACATTAATGAGGAGGTTCGTCTTCATAGTGTGCCAATCTTCATTATACCAAATCTAGGTGCTTAGTTCATTTCTAGTTTCTACAAAAAAAATTAGGATGAGTTGGGAACTTGCATTGATCTCAGTACAACCTTCAACCCGCAGACTGATGGTCAGTCAAAGTTTACAATCCATGTCCTTGAGGATATGTTACGGGCTTGTGTCTTAGAGTTTGGAGGTCAGTGGGACTATTGTTTTCCATTGACAGAGTTTCTTACAACAACAACTACCACTCTAGCATCCAGAGATGGCCTCATTCGATGACTTATTTAGTAGGCATTGTCGCTCTCTGGTTGGTTGGTTTGAGTCTATAGTGCCTAGAACGCATGGTACAAACTTTATTCAGGGGGATTTACAGTAGGTGAGGGTGATTTAGGACAAAATTCAGACAATTTAGAGTAGGCATAGAAGTTATGTTGATCGTAGGAGGCGGCCTTTGAGGTTCTCAGTTGGTGATAAAGTCTTCCTCTATTTGTTGCCTATGAAGGGCGTTATGAGATTTGGGAGGCGGGATAAGCTAATTATCCCTAGGTGTATTAGGCCTTTTAAGGTCCTCCAAACCGTTGGAGAAATTTCCTATTAGTTAGCCTTGCCTCCAATATTCTCAGGTATTCACCTAGGTTTTCATGTTTCGATACTACCTAAGTATGTTTCTGATGAGTCTCATGTGCTTCAGTATGATGTAGTATAAATGAATGACTGTCAGACCTTCATGGAGGAGCAAATTATCATTCTAGCCAGAGATGAGTGGCAGTTGAGATCAAGAGCCATTCATGTGGTTAAGCTCTATTAGAGGCATTGTCCAGTTGAGAAGGCTACCTAGGAGTAACAAGCATGATATAGGGGAGCAGTTTCCTCACTTATTTGAGCCTTCAGGTACTTCTTGACTCTTACTTTCGCGGATGGAAGTCCATTTTAGTGGTGGATGTTATAATGACCTCCAGGTTATTTCTATGTTCATGACTCTTGTTCGTTGTTTAAAGATTTCCTATAGTGACCTCAAGTCATTTATGACTTGCTAGGATTGACAATTTGTACACCTGGTCAATCATTTCGTTTTTATGTGAGTTTTAGCATTTTGGAGCTTTTGAACCTTAAACGGTCAACTTTGATCAGAATTTCAAGAAGACGAGTTCAAAATCCAATTCTAACGAGTCTATTAGCTCTAAAAGGGTAATTTTAGGCTAGTAGCATAGTTGACACAACTCCTAAGGCTTTCAGTGTGAGTCTGTGTGATTAGGCATTTTAACTTCCAAGTTAAGGCCTCAATTTGACTTTAGTCAACATTGTGATTGAAGAAGCTCAGATGAGAATTCCAAAAGCACAATTAGCTCTGGAATTCTAATTTTGGTCAAGAACAACCCTCCGTTTGAATCTTGAGGCTTCCCGGCTGATTTTGAGCCCCCTTGTGGATTTTGGGTTAAAATAAATTTTGGAGGTGGGACCCACTTGTTGCTAAGATGACCTCGTACGGGAATTTTGACTACTCCGTTGAGTATGGAATATCAAATTTTATAGGGTTGCATATCTCATTTGCATGCACGGGGTTCTGAATGAATTCGAAACACCTCGTCGGAGATTTTGGAACTTTTCAAACCTACTGGTGCGGCACTTTTGGCTATCGCATTCGCGAGCCCTTGGCCCTGTTCACAGAGGTCTGGTGACCTGAGGGCCGCATTTGTGGAGCCCTGGCTGCGATCATGAGGGCTCTTGTTCACGGAGCCCTTGCCACATTCGTGGGCATCTGGTTCACCTTTGGCGGCAATCGCAGGCCCTCGCCATGTCCACAAAGTGGAGTCGCGTCCAGTCTTTAAATAACACATGGACGCGAAGGGAACCTTACTTCTTAATTTGAATTGGCAATTCCTTGGTCGTTTTAAATCAGAATTTAGTGATTCAAAGTCCCACACAGTCGTAATTTTTTAGGCTACATGGTGGAGTAATCAGAATGTGTTGGTGAACCTGCATTTGAGGTGAATTTGAGCTCGAAGATTCTTCCCCAAGACTTTTTTTAGTTTAATTATTATGACTTCTTATTATATGTATTATTGTTCGCTGATTTACGCCTCAGATTGTGTTCACCTTTGCAATACAAGTTCGAGGCATAGTTTAGGAGCTCCTGATGGAGTCAATTCAAGATATTTTGGTGTGGGTCCCACAATTCGCATTTGACTAAAAAATCGGTCCATTTTCATTTAATCCGAGTTTGGTGTGTAAGAGAATGTACTAAGATTATGATACTATTCTTCATAGTGTGGTAGCATTCAAAGGTCGTCCGGAAAGGAAAAGTTCTGGCCTTGTGATTTGGAGTGTGCACGGTCGACCTACAGGTAGGCTACAATTTCCTTCTTGATTAGATTGATCCTGATTGTGTGAAATCATGATGATTAATGTTAATTGGGGGTGGATACCTAGTTATTCCTGCTCTTCTTCTTAGAAACCATGTTTTAAGGTTGACCAACACTGTTTCGAGGGTAGTACTATGCTAGTTGGGATTGTATATGTGTTGTTACATGATGTTGTGAATTACTTGTGTTATTACTTATTTTCCGTAGCATGTCTGGTCTTAGTCTAGAATAGACTAGTGTTGCCTTAGACTCGCAAGCCTTGTAACTTTATTATGTCTCTGACGTCATTACAGATGGGTAGATCCCTGTAGAAACGAATAGCAGACTTGGGTTTGATAATATCATCCTTAGTCTAGGAATTTATGCAGCTTGTTAGACTTTTTTTTTTATCATTTCTCCCTATTTGTATGGCTCTGATGCGTTACCAGAGGTTCTACACTTTTTCAGGAACAGAGTAGTTCAGGTTTGGAGCCTTTTGTGATTGTTTTTAGTGGATATCGATCCACCATGGCTTAGAGCCTGCTTGAGATCTTCTTCAGAGTCTACACGCCCCCGAGTGACTCTTGCTAGTTCGGATGAGAAAGGAGTGGCTGGATGGGTGGCCTTGATACCTGAGATCCTCTTCAGAGTCAACACACCACCGAGTGACTCTTGCTAGATGGATTAGGAGTGGACTGGCTAGTTGTGTGGGTTAGAATTTTGATAGTCATACTTGCTATTTGGGCTGCGAGTTGACTAGACTTGATGGTAACTTGGGATATGAGCCATACTTTTGGTTCGTGGTACTTGTTTCTTAGTAGACTTAGCTATTTGTGTACCTGTCAGCCTTGTGGGGATCTATTTTGGTTTTATTTAAAAGTGTGCACGAGTGTACCTTCTGGGCTTATGGGGTCCACTTAGGTTTAGTTTTGATGTACGTATATTTATTTTGGTATGGTTGTGTGCTTGTTTCATTCCCGCTTTGACATAAGCTCACCTTTTTTGGCTGAGCCGTATCATTTCTTGCTGGTAATTGATTTCTTCTTGAATCTTGCTTGGTTTAGACAGGTAAGTGTTAAGAGGCTCTTTAAGAGTTTCATTATGTATACATAGGTACACATAGGACTTCCTTGCAATACATAGTGGTTGACTTCGAATCACATGAAGCCCATATAGATGTCCACTCCTATTTCCTCTAATGCTCTTCTTGTGGGGAACACAATAGTATGAAATACTTTCTTTTCAAACTAAAATTTTAACTTGGCTATTTTTGTTTTAAAAAAAGAGAAAGAGAAGAAACAATAGAGAGAGAATTATTGAGATTCTTATTCTCAATAATACTTTTATAATTTGGGTTAATGAGTCTCCTATTTATTTAGGAAGAAAACCTTAAACCACAAGGAAATGTATTAAAAATTTCGGAAAGAATTAAGTGTCTTTTAAAAATTCATTATTACTTATCGGACCTAATCATAAAAGGAATGAACATCACATATATGACATTTTAAACTATTTTTAATTAATATTTTTTTAAAAGAACTCAAAAGCCTAATTTAGAGTAAAAATAAGGAAATATAAAAACATACCAGAAGAGATTCAAACTTGAGAGGACATTTTGCATGAATCTAACAACCATTTACCACCAAGCTATTGTATATTTATGTGCACATTTTTTATTTAAGTATTAATTTCAAGAAGGCCACAATAATTAAAATAATGTGAAATTGTAGACGCTAAAAGTTGAACTTTGGTGCTGTGCAGCTTTGTAAGCACTCTGCGCTATGAGTTTTTTTTTTAAAATTTTTTAAAGGTGTTCAAAATATTTTATATACCAATAAAATGTACAACTTTACCTATATATAGTATAATTTTCTGACAAAAGGTGTCCATTTGGACACCCTAGAGACACAGTAGCTCCGCCCCTGATATAATCTCTTTTATAGATGCATAGTAATCACCAAAATTTGGATTCAAGATACAATTTCATTGCTCATAGTTGATCTTGCACTACCATAACATTTTGTGTAATATTTGTATCCGTAAACAAACTATAGTGTCCCTCATTGATTAAGAAGATTTTTTTTCTCTTTATATTGAATTTTTTATGGAAAAGTGTAAAAGATGTCTTTAAACTATAGTAAATTGGATAAAAATGCTCTTCGTTACTAGTTTGATCCTAAAACACATCTATCGTTGATACGTTGAACAAAAAAAAGTCCCTATTGGTACTTTTGAGACAAATATATTTTTTTCCTAATAAACCTATTGTTTCTTTAAGTACATTATCTTTCTGATTAAATATTATTTTTGAAGAACAATTTTCATTTTTTTTTCTTTTAAATTCCCTTTGACTAATATAAAAGTGGAAAGTAATTTTTTTTTAAACCAAAGGTTTGAGGCTTAGATCCTCTATTATTTACAAATCAAATATGTACATAGGTTGACCCTAAAAAATGACCCAACCTACTAAAGGAAATAAAACAAAACAAAAATAAAAGTCTTAAAAATGATATATCAAGAAGTGTGGACATCAACACTTCCCTAAATCAGTCATTGGGGGAAGAAGATGAGGAGATATCGGAGGCGGTGAAATCTCCAGCTAAACCATCTTCTCCGCAAATATCTTCTACCTTGCACAAACAAATTTGAATATCGCATCGAGATAGTTGTTAAGATCCATGAGGTGACTCTATTTCAAATCCATCTTCCAAGCTACGTATTTTTTTACTTAGCTTTCGATTCACTCTCTTGAAATACTTGGATCTAGTCTTGTGAGATAACTTTCTTACACAAATTAGCGCCCATATGCCATAAAGATCGATCTTCTTGTTAGAAAGATAGTAATTTGGATTTTTTTTGAATGAATTGTATTACCTTCAATGATCACTATTTGTACATGTATTTCGCTAAGAAATTAAAATAGAAAAGAAAATAACTATACAATTGTCATCTTCTTATTTGTTTAATTCCTAACTAAATGTAACCAAATAATATTCCTCACATGTTTGGCACATGATAAAATTTATCTAGAAACTTCCCTTTTCTATACAACTGTCTTTCTATTAGACGGTCAATATTATGATTCTTCAATCTTGATCAATGCATCTGATATACCCACATCATCAAGAAAGATGTTTTTAATGTACCTAGACTTTGTCGAAGATTGATCTTCCTTGTTTAAAATCCTTTCTTTTCCTTCTTCATTATCTGTTGTTTTCTGCTTTTCTATAGATTGATTTGATACATCAATATCCCCCCTCAAATTGAAAGGATATGAAATGACCCCCAATTTTTCCAACAAGAAACGACGAGACCTCCAAGTAAGAGGTTTAGTGAATAAATTAGAAAGTTAAAATGTCGAGGGGACAAAAAAGAGAGTAATAATTCTGGAGATGAATTGTTGCTGTAAAAAATGGAAATCCAAGCCCACATGCTTCATTCTCTCATGGAAGACATGGTTTTTGCCTATATAGATCCACGCCTGGCTATCGGAGTGAACATTCATCAGTAAATGGGGCGGTGCAGACAGATCTGCAATAAGTTAGACAAGCCAGGTGAACTCAGTTGTGAACTTTCACATTGATCTATATTCTCCCTCAGCAGAAGATAAAGACATTGATATTTACTTTTTTTTATTTCCAAGAGACAAGTGCACCAACAAGAGTGATAAAATAACCACTGACTGAGTGATGAGATGCTGGACAAGCAGCGTAGTCGGCATTGCAGAAGGCAAGAAACTCAATTGATGGATCTGAAGAGAGAAGAATATATTGTCTGGGGGTCCATTTAAAGGTATCTCAAAACTCTTATGGCTGCTAAATAATTTGACTAAGTAGGATATTGCATATGTTGGCTTAATTTTAAGAATACAAATGATAAATCAGGTCTGGTGTGAGTAAGATAATTGAACTTTCCAACCAAATGTTTGTATATAGTAGGATTAGGTAAAAGAGGACTATTGTCTAGATGAAATTTAGAGTAAGGGTCAAGAGGGGAAGACACAGTAGGACCACTAAGGTCAAATTCTTGTAAAAGATCCAAAGAAAATTTCCTTTGATTCACAATGAAGCCCTAATTTTATCAAAGAATGTCTAGACCCAAAAATAATGAATGTCCCCTAAATGTTTGACATTGAACTCCTTGCTGAGAAAATTGGTGATCTTTGAAATTTATGTCAGGTCATCACAAGTAAGAAATATGTCATCCACATAGACAACAATGATAGAAACAAGGTCTTTAGTATTCTTGAATGTTGAAGACCATACAAGCTTGACATACCACTGTCGGAAAGCTTGTTTAAGTCCATATAAAGACTTATTTAAGAGCCATAACATAGAAGGATCAGGAGGAGTAACTCCTCCAGGAAGTTTCATGTAAATATTTCTTGTAGGTCACCACGCAAAAAAACATTGCTAACATCTAGTTGATGAACACCCCAACCCCTTTGAATAGAAACTATAAGAAGACATATGATAGTGCTAATTTTGACTGCTGAAGAGAATGTGTCAGTGTAATCAATACCTTCTCTTTGAATATCCCCCCGCACAACCAATCTAGACTTTAACCTTGCAACTAAACCATCTGATTTATGGTTAACCTTGTAAACCCATTTAAAAGGTAAAACTATTTTTCCAGGTGGGAAGTTTTACCACATCCCAAGTATGGTTAAGAACTAGGGCATTGAATTCATCATGCATAGAAACTATCTAGCAAGGATGGGCAGCAAACTGTGCAAAACTGTGAGGTTCAAGGACATTAGAATTAGAGATAACTGCATGTTGATTGGGTAGTGACAAAGAACCAAAAGAGTAGGCAGTGGGTTTGATAGAATTAACAAAATAAGAACTAGTTAAATTAGTAAAAATAAGATTATGGGCAATATAATCATCCAGATAGCTGGATTTGTAACTAAGTCTGCTAGACCTCTTTGAGGGAATTGATAGAGGTAAAGAAGAAGTGGGCGTCTGGAAGAGAAGAAATACAAGAAGGAAGATTGTTAGAAGGATGAGAAGGATAAAGGGAAGATGTGAGAGAGGGGAAAGTAGGACTAGATATAGATGGAGTGGAATCTTATGTAGGAGTGGGTTGAGAGGGAGTGGCATCCTCTAGAGTTGGTGGAAAAGTAGAGAAAATAGGAAAATCAGACACAAAAAGAGAGGCAAAAGGGAAATACTGCTTATGAAATGGTACATATCTTGAGAAAAAGACTCTTTTGGTGTCTAGTTCCCTAAGTTTGAATCCTTTTCCACGAGGATAGCCTAGAAAAATACAAGCAATAGCCCTAGGAGTAAACTTAATTCTATGGTGATCTAAAGTGGGGGCATATCATAAACATCCAAAACTTCTAAGGTTCTCATATGAACGAGAATCGCCAAAAAACATTTCATAAGGATTACTCCTTCCTTTGAGTAATCTAGATGGAAGTCTGTTGATCAAGTGAGTGATTGTTATGATGCGCTCCCCCAATAGGAAATAGGTATATATGATTGAAACATCAAGCCTCTCGCAAGCTATAGAAGATGTCTATATTTTCTTTCCACGACCCCATTCTATTGAGGAGTACCCACACAAGAAGTCTGATGCAAGATGCCTTGAGTTTTAAGAAAGAGTGCCTCTTGATTGCATGTCCCTATCTCTATAGTATTATCAGATCTTATGCATTTAACTTGTTTTTGGAATATTCTTTCAATCATAGTAAAAAAAATCTTCAGAATGGAAAAAACATTACTCTTGCAACTCATAAGAAAAGTCCAACTACCCCAAATATAGTCATCAACGATGGTGAGAAAATATTGTAAACCATTGTAGGTGGGAGATTTATAGGGCCCCATGTGTCAACATGTAGTAAGTCAAAAATTCTATTAGAATGAACTTGACTTATAGGAAAAGGCAATTTGGTTTACGTTTCCTTAGGACATATATTACAAGCAAAATCAGGATTGGAAGCAAAATGTAAGAAATCAAATTTCTTCATTACTGAATAGGGAACATGACCCATCCTTACATGTAAAAGATCTACCTGAGGAATAATATTAACTGAAATAGGATTTGACTTAGACATTGAATTAATTCCTTCTTGGAATGAAACTACACTTTTCATCAAAGACCAAGACTCATGGTCGTTAGGTTGCAATAGATATAGACCTTCCCTCACTTCACCAAAAACTTGAGTTTTCTTCATTAAAGGGTCTCATAACACACAGCATCTAGGAATGAATGAAAGATCATAACCAGATTGATTGCATAATTTATGGATATATAATAAATTGTACTTGAAATATGGCACATAAAGCACATTTTTTCGACTAAATTTAGATAGAATGGGAAAACTTCATGTTGTGTCACAACAATCTGGAAAGAGTTAGGCAATGAAATACGTATGGGCACATGAAGGGGATTTTTAAAAAAAAATAGAGTTGAAACACGTGTGTTCTGAAGCACCTGAATCAATGATCCTGGTGTTGGTTAAGACTGAAAAATAAGATCCAGCAATTGCCAATGCATTGAACCCATTATTGGAAGTTCCTTCTTATCCCAACTCCATCTCTTTGGCAACTTGTTTAAGAAATTGTGTATATTGTTCCTTGTTGAGGAAGTTACCTGGTATGGTGATTCCTGTCTCCTTCTGTGAGTTTTGTGAAATCTCAAAATCATCCCTTGAAATTACCCCATTCACCCTATGATTTGCTGGAAACTATTTGGTTTATTTGATTCAAATACCTTTGTTTTCTGAACATAAAATCATCAGGAAGCCCAACGAGCATATGTCAATCATCATGAACATGGATTTTTTGCCACAGTAAGTACATGAGACATTTGGATTGTACATACTCTTTCTTGCTTTGTTTCTCTAAATAGACTTACCCCTTTTTTTATTGTTATTTAAATATTTATGATTTTGTGAAGGATATCCCCCTTTGAAAGGGAGATTTAACCCAGTGGGTTCACCATGAAACTCATTGCTTCATTAGCATAGGAACTATTCAGATAAGTCTCCATTTGATTTCTCCTGCAACAAGAGAGAGTAAGTAAAATCAAGGTTAGGCAAATGATTCATCATCATGATGTTACCCCAAGGTCGATCATAAACTTCATTGAGACCCATATGAAATTGAATAAGTCGTTGATCCTGTACTGACTTAGACAACTTAGATTTTCCTTCACAACTACAACAAAGCATAAGAGTAAGGCAGTCCAACTCATCCCAAAATCATTTGATCCTGGTGAAGTAACTAGCAACATCAGTGTTGCCTTGTACTTTGACTGATAATTCCTTATATAAATGGTATAGCATAGAATCATTCTCTCTGCCAAATCTACCCTATAAACTGTCCCCAATTCTTTGGATATTTTAGAGTAGAAGACATTGTCTCCAATATCCTTTGTCAACTAGTTGAGCAGCCAAGATATAACCATATAGTTGCAGCAACTCCACTGAACATACAAAGGAGCAGTCAAATCTTCAAGAACATGTGCCATTGATAAAATCAAGTTTCTTCTTGGCAAGTAAAATAATGAGCATGGATCTTCTCTACCCTGGAAAACCTCTGCCATCAAAATCTGAAGTAACTAGGTTTATCTCATGTGAGTCAGAGAAGTGAAGATAATAGGGATGATGAATGTCGATGTTGGTGGCATTTCCTAGAGCAGCGATTCAAGTGGCAGCGATTATAGTTTGGTCACCCATGCTTCAAAGAGTACATATTCAAAAATATGATAGATGATTTGGGTAGCAAAGATTGGATCAAGATATTGTCCTGATACCATGTTTGAAAGAGAGTAATTTGGTAAATTGTCTGATTGAATTATATTATTTTCAATGAACACTATTTGTATATGTATTTCTTTAAGAAACAAAACTAGAAAAGAAAATAACTATACAATTGTCACCTTCTTATTTTTCTGATTCCTAACCAAATATAACAAAATAATATTCTTCACATGCTTGGCACGTGAGAAAATTTATCTGAAAACTTTCCTTTTCTATACAGTTGTCCTTCTATCGGACGGTCTAGATTTTGCTTCTTCAATCTCAATCAACACATCTGATCTATCCACATCATCAAGAGAGATGTTTTCTATGTACCTAGACTTTGTCAAAAAGTTATCTTCCTTGTCTGAAATCCTTACTTTTCCTTCTTCATCGTCTGTGAATTTCTGCCGTTCTATTGATGTATTTGATACATCAAGACTTCTTGAGTTAGGAGTAGTGTGGTCTGGATGATACAAAGAAAACCCTAGGTGAAATCAATTTTTCTTTTATAAATATGAATTTAGTGGATTGAAATCCGAAAGATTTAATACCACCACCAAAGCCCAGATCCATATAAATATTATTGATTTCAATTTTAATAGAGGTTAATTAGATTTGGTACATCTCCATACCATTTGTTTGCACAAACGACAACTTCTGCCTTTCAGAATATTATGAAATAAATTGGTGTTTCTGTCCCCATTCTAAAATATCAGTCATACTCTACTTTTTGTTGCGAAATTTTTTCTTCAAAATGCAAGTACTTTTTCAATTAAGCTTAAGGTCTTTGTAGTACTGTCCCATTTTCAGCATTGGGATGCTCCTCAAAAAATGTTTCTTTGATTTTAAGAATATCTTCCCTAATAATTAATTGCTTAATAATATCACCATAAGATTCTTTACCCCACTTTGTTTAAACTTTTTAAAATTTGTTTATGTCCTCCTTGAAATAAAGAAATGGATTATGAGATCCATTAACCTTCCAGTTCAGTTTAACCACATCACTGAAGGTTTCATTCTCTGTCCAAAATTTAAGAAATCTGAAAAGTTTCTTATGCCTCCCCCCTTCTTCAAGAGTTAAGAATATAGGAGCATGCTTCTTGCTAAATGTTCCACATCCAAGTGATCAAACTATCCTTGCAAGGCATGATTAGTGAGCAGTCTTTCCAGCCTTTCAAATATGCAAATCATTCCCACCTCTACCATTGCACCATGTAAATGGGATTCATTTGAATTGCATTTATGCTAAAACACAAGAAGAAATAGAATTTTCAAAATCTTCATGTTCAGATTCAAGCACCAGTAAACCTCAAATTTTATCCTTAGAATTTAGAACTACATTGAAACCCCCTGTAATTAACCAAGAACTATACATTCCTATTGCCAGTTGATACATATTCTTCCAAAGCATTATTATTTCTTTTACATTGCTTTTTGCATATGCTCATGTGACAAAGAAATTCTAGGCATGAATGTCTCTCATAGTAAGGTAAGGTGTTGTTCAGAATCTTTGACCACTGCAGATTCATTGAATTAAAAAAAAAAACATATTTTGCCATTGCAATTAGCTATCGTTAATTGCATCTTTAATCATTTTTTGTATTTATTAATGTACTTTGAATGCTTAAAAGGCTCCAGTAAACCAATAAAAGAGAATTTATGAAAATTGTGTAGTATCTGAACCCTCTGAAATGCTTGTTGAGTCCATCTAAAAGCTTTCATCTCTTATAAATTGATGTAGATCTCATGGGCTAAACTCTAATTGGCTGATTATCCTCTCTATTTCCTTGCTTCTCCTTTCTTTTTGAACCTTTCAAAAGCCTAGGGGAGGCATCTTCTTCAATAAGAAGATAATCCTGAAGTTCCTCAGAGATATCTGCCTATGTCATGCTACCTTCTGTATGAATCTCTTTTCCTTCTTTAAGTCTGGGTGAGACAATATCAAGAAATACTCTATTAAGAGAAAATGCATTAATACTTCTTGTCTCACCTATTTGAACTAGGTTAGGAATGATCATGATTGCCTTTTCATTATCAACAACATCACCCTTTTGCACTGCTACATTTGATTTTTTAGGAACTAAAATTACATTATCATTTGTACCCTCTCTCCGCTAATTTATAACTAAGGTCTCATTAACATGTGTACTTTTTCACCCTCATTCTCATTCACAATAAGCAGCGGATCAGTTATTGCATTTTGTTGGGTGAACGGAATGTAGGAAAAATTAGAGTTATAGCAAGAGCAACATTCTTAGTTGTTACTGTTGACATACTCACTAGTTTGTTAGTTTGTTATTAATTCTTATCAAGTTGTTAGAGTAGATTTAGATTAAGTTGTTAAAGTAGTTCCTTAGTTTTAGTCAACTTAGTTACATATTAAGTTGTTATAACAGTTCCTTAGAATTAGTCAAGTTAGTTACATCTTACCTGTATTTAAGTTGATGTTACATTTGAATAAAATTCTTATAAGTTTGCTTTGATTCTCAATCTCTTTATGGTATCAGAGCAACTCTAAAACTCTCACGAGTCCGATCCAAAAAAAAATTTCCTCTCTTTGCATCCAAACATGGTTGTTCCTGCTACCACCAGTGATAGTGCTGCTGCAGTTACGACTACCACTCATGTGGTACAGTTCAATCCAGCTGCCCAATTACCTATCAAACTGCAAGGTAACCTCAACTTTGCCACCTGAAAGGCGCAACTAGTGATGCTACTCAATGGACACATGCTCCTTGGGCATCTCACTGGTGCCAAATCTGCCCCGCAGACCACTATCACACAAACGATAGTACCATCTCCAATCCTGAATATGAGCTATGGTTTTGCCAAGACCAACTACTTCAACAGGCAATGATGGCATCCGTTGACCCCACCATTGCTCCCACTGTTGCAACTGCCTCTTCGGCAAAAATAGCTTGGGATCTCCTTCATACAGCTTATGCCAATATGAGTCACACTCGCATCTTCATCTTACGAGATCAGTTGCAAAACATGAAAAAGACCTCCAAGACAGTTGCTACTTACCTACATGAGATCAGATCAATTGCTGATGCTTTCAAGGTAGTGGGCTCTCCGGTGGCTGATGATGAACTAGCAGTCAAGATCTTGAGTGGCCTAGGTCATGAGTACCGTGAAATCATTGCCGCTATAAGAGCGCGCGACACAACCCTAAGCTTTGAGGAGCTATTCCAGAAACTCACGGATCATGAACTCTTTCTCAAACATCAAGATATTGACAGGTCATCCTCCATCATCATGGTTGCAGTTGCACAAAGGACCAACTTCCAGCCCTAAAATCAGAAAAATAATCATCGTTTCCCAAATCAATCTTCAAAACCACATTCTCCACGACAGGCGGTCCCTGGAAATCAACAGAATGGGAGACTACCCAGGCAAGCAGTAAAATGCCAACTGTGCCAAAAGATCGGTCACACAGCTGATGTGTGTCGCTCAAAATTGCACAACCACTTTGAAGCTAAGGTCAACTTTGTGTCAAATCATCACTCAGATGCAAATCATTGGATCCTTGACTCTGGAGCAACTCATCATTACACAACCGAGTCAGATAATCTTGAAGAATACACTGGAAATAAGGAAGTGTCCATGGGTGACGGTAAAACTATTCCCATTACTCACACTGGTTTAACTCAAATTAAGGCTTCTAACTCGAATTTCATGCTCTCTAACACTCTTTGTGCTCCAGCTATAAAAAAGAACCTTATTTATGTTGCTAAGTTTTGCACTGACAATCTGACCTCAATCAAATTTTTTCCACTCTTTTCTTGTGAAGGATCTTAAAACTCGGAGATTGCTGGTACAAGGCAGGAATAAACACGGACTCTTTGAGTGGCCACAGACGGATCATGTGTCACCTTCCGCCAACTTCACCTCCACCAAAGTTTCCCGTCAACTGTGGCATCGTCGCTTGGGTCACCCTTATATGAAAATCGCAGACATAGTACTGAATAAATCTTCACTTCCCTTTTCCACCAAAGAAAAGTTTCATTTTTGTAATTCGTGCTCATCAAATAAAGACCATTGTTTTCCATTTCAACTACTCACTTTAAATAGTAATGCACCACTTCAAACTTTGTTTAGTGATTTATGGGGACCATCACCGATTTTATCCATTGATAAAAAGCTGTATTACTGCATTTTTGTTGATCATTACACCAAAACACTTGGTTTTATACAATAAAAAACAAAAGTGAAGTCGCTTCAATTTTTGCAAACTTTCATCCTTTAGTGGAAAAAAATTTCAAACACAAAATTGTCTCACTTTATACTGATAGAGGGGGTGAATACACAAGTTTTAAACAGTACCTACAATGCCATGGCATTCAACATTTGATTTCCCCACCCTACACACCCCCAACGAGTTGCAATCGCTGAACGACAACATTGTCACATTGTCGAAAAAACTCGAACTCTTCTCAATGAAGCCTCACTACCATCTGAACTGTGGTCCTTTGCATGTCACCATGCTGTCTATCTCATAAATAGACTACCTACACCTGGCCTGAATAATGATTCTCCTTATAAAACTTGTTTGGCGAACCGCCAAAATACTCTTCGCTAAAAATTTTTGGTTGTCTGTTATCCGTGGCTTAAGCCATATACAAAAAATAAATTTCAGCCTAGATCTACTCCGTGTGTCTACTTAGGAGTTTCTCTTGTTCATCATGCCAACCTCTGCTTTAATCCTTTGCACTCAAAACTTTTCGTCAGTCGTGATGTTCAATTTTGTGAAGATATTTTTCCTTTCACTCAAATGTTCTCACACTTGAAAAATAAGTTTTCCACGTTACAATGGGAAATCATAGAATCCCAAGTTGGTAAGGATACTCATCCGGAAGTCCAATTAAATTTGGACTCCAATATTGTTCCAACTCTTCCGCCTCATATTCATATAACCCTAACAGTTCCCTCTCATTCAAACACTCCAGAGTCCATAATTGAAAGGCAACTACCAGCAGTCTCCACTTCATCAGGTATGATTCCTATCTCTTCCCAACCTCCTTCACTATTTAATGAAGCAACTCACAACACCTCTCAACCATTATACTATTCCCGTCGGCCACCAATCAACCAACAACTACCGCAACAGCCAACAATTATATCACCAGGCGCTTTCCCGCCACCATCCGGTGTGCTCACAAGGTCCAATGTTAATATCTTCACACCAAAGAAAAAATTCAATTTCTTGGCTCACCTCTCTCCCACTCCAAATACCTTTAAGAAATCAGTTAAGCACATTGAATGGAAGAATGCAATGGATCTGGAATATGAAGCCTTAATGAAAAACCAAACTTGGAAACTAGTACCTAGGGACACGATAAATAATGTTGTTGATTGTAAGTGGTTATTTCGCATTAAAAGGAAAGCTGATGGTTTTATTGACAGGTATAAGGCACGATTAGTGCAACAGCTTGACATGAATAATGCATTTTTGCAAGGTAACTTACATGAGCAAGTATTCATGGCACAGCTGAAAGGCTATGTCAAGCCTGATTTTCCCAATCATGTTTGCAGTCTCCAAAAGGCCATTTATGGCCTAAAACAAGCTCCTCGTGCATGGTATGAAGCTCTCAAATCTCACTTGACCAAAATTGGGTTTGTTAAGTCTGAATCAGATGCTTCTCTATTTATTTTTACATCTGAAGATGTCACGATGTATATTCTAGTGTATGTTGATGATATCCTCATTACTGGAAATTACCCAAACTTGGTCACACATGTAATCAATTCTCTGGCTTACAAGTTCTCCCTAAAGAACCTTGGTGAACTCAACTATTTTTTAGGGATCGAAGTCAAACATGTTCCAAATGAGATTGTCTTATCAAAATCCGTATACATACTTGAGATTCTCTCAAATGTGGATATGGCCGATTGTAAAGGAGTTACAACACCCATGTGCTCAAGTTTACCACCGAAAGCTACCGATGGTTCACCTCTTACCGATGCAACCTTGTATCGATGCTCCATTGGTAAATTGCAATACTTATCATTCACGCGTCCTGATATTGCCTTTGTAGTTAATAAACTATCACAGTTTATGCAATCCCCAAGTCTGGAGCATTGGAAAGCAGTAAAAAAGGTGCTTCGATACCTCAAGGCATCATCAACATCGTGCCTGCAAATCTCTAGCTACTCTTATAGTAATCTGTATATGTATGCTGATGTTGATTTGGCAGGTGATCCCTGTGATAGAATATCCACATCTGGTTACATACTCTTCTTGGGACCAAATCCGATCTGTTGGTCCTCTAAAAAACAATAATCAGTTGCTCGGTCCTCTACTAAAGCAGAATACAAATCGGTAGCCAATGCACTGTCTGAACTTACTTGGGTACACAATCTGTTGACTGAATTACGATATCAAGTCTCGCAAACGCGAAGCATTTTTTGTGATAATATTGGTGTTTCATATCTCAGCAAGAACCCAGTCTTCCACACTAATATGAAGCACATTGCAGTAGACTTTAACTACCTCAGCAATAGTGTGAACTCAAGTAGAATGGTAATCAAATATCTTCCTACCGGGGATCAAATTTTAGACACTCTCAGAAAGCCGCTGCCCAATCCTGCCTTCCTTCGGTGTTTATCCAAGTTAGGCATTGTTTCACCACACCTAATTTGAGGGGGTGTGTTGACATACTCACTAGTTTCTTAGTTTGTTATTAATTCTTATCATGTTGTTAGAGTAAATTTAGATTAAGTTGTTAAAGTAGTTCCTTAGTTTTAGTCAACTTAGTTACATATTAAGTTGTTAGAACAGTTCCTTAGAATTAGTCAAGTTAGTTACATCTTACCTGTATTTAAGTTGATGTTACATTTGAATAAGATTCATTCAAGTTTGCTTTGATTCTCAATCTCTTTAGTTACTTCAACATCTAAAACCCTGCCTTGCTGATCAAAATTTACCATTGATGTTCTTGTAATTCCCTATTCTCTGCGAATTTCCTTTCTTCTTCATTCTTATTCTTTATGATCTTTTTTTTTGTAGTGGTGCAGGGACTACTGGAACAAGTGAAAGATGATTTTTTTTTACCAAAAACATGGTAGACCCAAGCTTTAGCTGATTCTCCCTGTTGGGTAACTCTTTCACCTTTAGATTCATCAGGTTTGTTGTTATTTTCAATAATCTTCTCATTTGTATCCTTTAAACTATGGTTGTTATTATTGGATCTTCCTGATGCTTAATCTTCATATTTTTGAAATGATTCCCGTAGCCCTTCAAACCTATTTTACACCATATGTAAGGGTGATGAATATGTAACCTTATTTTTGCTAGAATATTTATCCTTTACCACATTCCACACGCATGGATCACCTGCCACTTTACCATTCGATAGAATTATAGCTTTTTCATTATGAAGTTTGTGCATCCATGGTTGAGGTTGTTTCATAATCTATTTCCTAACAATATTTTTTTCTCCTTACCTACACCCTTCTGGATGTTGCCAATTCGGCACTCCTTTTTGTTGTGCCCTTGCATTATGCATTCTTCACAGTACTTCGGAATATAGTCCTATACTTCAGTCCTCATGTCCCTTATAGATTCATTTATTATGTCCACACGAATAGATTTGGGAAAATCACATTTTAAATTAACTAGAACCTTGACTCTTGCCCAATTTGGTCTAGTTTTGTTAATTGTGTCTAGATCAAGTTGCACAATTTTCCTTCCCTATTGCCGATGATAAAGAGAAGAGAAATTCTTTAACAAAGTAGGTGAGGAGAAGGTTGGGGAATGAGATCCATACCAACACCTTAGTATTTTCTTCATTAATTCTAAATTGTGCATCATAGATGAAAAAATACATTAAATACGAGTAGCCATCTTTTCATAAATATAGAAGGCTCATTTAGAAATCTGAATAATGAAATCCTCCTGAAGGTAAGGTGTATAAGAATGTGTTTCATGAGGAATCAACCAATTTGATTTTCCCCTTTAATGTCACATTGTTGAGGGATAAATTTCTCAATTCTTCAAGATCCGACCAATAATAGGTGATCTTGCCAACAACTGCATATTGTAGGTTTTCAATTCGATTCAATATATCCATCTCTTCCTCTATCCATTTGACATATGGAACCCCTTCCACCATGATAACTTCTTTTAATGGGATTGATTTAGAATTTGGAACAATGCTTGAAACTAAATTCACCAAAGATACAGGTAAAATAGAGTTAATAGGAGTTGCTTCCTTGGAGATAGGTTGTAAGAGAGGGCAAGTAGATGTTGAGGAAGTTAGACCATCCACCGTAGGTATTCATCTACCTAGGTATTGTAGGGGATTTTTAGGAGAGAGAAAGGTTAATTTAATATTAAAGCCAAAACTATCTCCTAATACGTACTTGAATTCGAATGGAATTTTTTTTGATCGAAATATCTTTTCATCAATGAAATAGAATTACTCTATATATATGGAAATAATTAAAATGTTGTTATTAGGAAAATATCATGTTTAAAAGGAAGAGAAACAATATGTTCGATAGACAGAGCGTATTTTTGACCCAAAAGTAACAATAGTGCAATTTTCGAAACAATAGATTGACGGTAGGGACATTATGGACCAAACTTTGACATAAGACAAATTAGTTCAATTTTTCGCATAGCTTAAGAGAATTTTGACCATTTTCCAAATTATTTATTATTAAGTTTGTAAAGGTCTATTAAAAGGGAGTGACCTCACACACATGAAAAATAGGATTGCAAGGTAAACCACGTCGATTTACCTACTACTTGCGAGATACACGGTAAGCCTAATCCAACAAAAAGTGTCTAAATACAGAGCTTTTAAGTATATTTTTTATCATAAAAAATAACTATCATTCTTTCTTTTTCTCTGAATAGTTTCTGGGGAATTGTTTTTGCAATCTTCAAATTAAACTTTCAGTCATGAGTGCACGTGCTTGTAAGTAACTGTGAAATCTTGTGTAAGTAACTGTGAAATCTCAGGGAGCGATCAGCCAAAATGATTGCATCTCTATAAGGTCGGAATCACTTTTAAGACATAAGTTTGCCACAACACAATGTAATTATTGGTTTACTATTTTTAGTTCATGTTTAGTATCAATATTCACTATTTGTTTTCTAATAGTTTTCCTATTTAGTATCTGCCAATGGGTTTGCGATATGACAATTTACAAAAAAATTGATTTAAAGACTATATGTTAAGAATTACGTACTCCTTAATAAACAATTGACATAAATAGTCTCATTAATAAACTTAACATGGTTAACACTTATGACAGGGTATCTGGAAAATATCTCATTAATGTCATAATGAGATTAGGTTTTTCATAAAGAATAATTGACATGATAGTGAAATCGATCAGAAATAACTAGGATCTAATATTGATGAACGGACAATCCTTTGAATTATTCCAGTTATCAAGAGGTTTGAAGGAAGGAGATCCTAATTCCCTACTCTATTTATAATTACAACAGAAGCTTTGTCAAGAAGCCTAAATAGAGTATTTGATGATGCTGAATTTAAAATTTTCAAGATACCAAAATGGTGTCCATCTATAAACTATTTTTCTTATGCAGATGATACCATTTTATTGTATTCTAGACACCCTACATCTATGAGTAAGATGATAAAGGTTTTGAGAAATTATGAGACTGTTTCGAGACAAATGATTAACATACATAATAATATTTTCTAACTGCATGAGAAGGTACCTACAGGGTTGTGCAATAAGATAAAAAGGATTATAGGAGTGAGACGTAGCAACTTCTCTTTTATATATCTTGGATGTCCTATTTTCAGTGGGATGAAGAATAAAGGCCATTTGGAAAATTTCAAGAAGGCAGTAAAAATGATGAACTTGTGGCGGAATAGACTAATGTCGTATGGTGGAAGGTACTTATTAATAGACCATGTCCTATAGTCTATTCCTAAATATTTATTTTAAGCTATGAACCCCCAGTGAGTTTGTGAGATCAACTTCATTTTTGATAAGTTCTTCTAGGGCAATGACATTGGTTCAAAGAATAAACGTTGGGTGTCTTGGGATAGTATGAATTATCCAAAAGAAGAAGAGAGATTGAGATTCAGGTCGTTACATGATGTATCCAATACTCTCTTGGCTAAGTTTTGATGGAATTTTACAACAGCCACTTCATCTTTGTAGAGTTAATACATGTGGAATAAGTATTACAAGAAGTTTCACCCAATCATAGCGGCAAGATGGGGTGCATTCCATGTGTAGAGGAATATGACACCAGTAAGAAAAGAGTTGGAGCACAATCTCTAGAGTAGAGGAATATGACACCAGTAAGAAAAGAGTTGGAGCACAATATCTAGAGGTAGAATCAAGCAAGAAATTCTGATTTCATAATTGGGCAAAACAAGGGGCTTTATATTATGCTGAAGGTGATAGTGCTAATGAGGAGGAATTAGAGGTGAAAGATTTCATTACAAGATGAGGATGGCATGAACATAAATTGTGTGCAAAAGTATCAAAAATAAGTTGGAATACATTATGGAAAGTATAAAACCCCCTAGCAATGATCATCAAAACGATATTCTTTGGTGGATGGGCAATACCCAAGAAAATTCCACGGTTAAATAAGAATGGAAGCTATTGAAAAAGCAGGAAATCAAAGTAGATTATGGGTATATTTGGGCTAAGGGAGTTCCTTTTAAGGTGAATTATTTCCTATGAAATGTGTGGATAAATAGAATACCTACGGATGATAATATAAAGATATGAAGATTCACATAGTGTCAAGATGTTGGTGTTGTCAAACAAGGGAGGAAGAAACAATGCCACACATTTTTTCTAACAACCTCCATAGCCAATAGCTTTGGAGGCAATTTGTTATTTTTGCACGAATAAAGATAAAGGGGATGCATCTACAATAACTAATAATAGCCTGGTGAAAACACAATGATTCATCAAAGTAACAATGGCTATATAGAAAAATGCTTGCAATATTCATGTGGACAATCTAGAAGAGGAGGAATAATATTAAACATGGAGAAAATACTTCTCTCAGTGGAATGGTGGTGCAAGTACAAGATTTTTCTAGGAAGTTGGTGAAATGGGTACACCCATGGATATACCTGGAGATAATAATGTGGTCTGATATAGTTCAAAAGCTTAAGTGTTACAAAACAAAGCTTCACTTTCATAGTGTAATTCAGAGGCCACCGATTTACATTAGTTGAAGTGTACCACAAATAGGACATCTAAAGGGATCAAGGACTGGGTTCATATGGATTCTATTTAAAGAATTTTCAAGGAGACCTTATATATGCTAAGGCTAGAGGGATTGATAATGCTTCGAACAAACAGGCAGAGTCAGTAGAAATTTATATTGCATTGTAGTTTATTTGGGAGAGGGAACTAGAAGAGATCATAATTAAATTTGACTTAGCCTTTTGAAAATGATACGAGAGCAGTGGGGGGTACCGTTGGAGCAAGTGGAAAGAGTGGATATCATAAGGAAGAGACTACAATAATTAAACTCAAATATCATTCATACATTATTCAGAGAAGTAAACAGTGTGTCAGATCTATTGGCAAATGAGGTGGTGAATTCATAGAAAACAAAAGACCGTAGAAAATTGTGGATTGCCAAGCGACATAATGAAACACTGTAATATTCTAGGTGTTTTGATGATCCTCACAAATGCAGGGACCTAGTCCATGCAGAATCAAAATGGGGTACAAATGTAAAGCTATCATATCAGGTGGTAGGTGAAAAGTGTAGTGTACTGCACTAATAGGAAGAATGGACGAGATTGTCTATTTTAGTGGCTCACAAATACAGGGATCCGGTCCCCGGCAGAGTTCTCTCCATCAGATGTATAATGGTTTACAACTGTAAAGTTGTCGTGACAGTGGGTTGGTGAAGTCGTCAGCATACTTCACCAATAGAAATAGACGAGGTTGTTTGTCACGTGGACAATAATTCTTTTTGGTCTATATCATCAAAATGACAAACAATAAGAAGATTCATTCATTCAAAAGAGAGAGAGAGTTAGCAAGTCTTCTCAAAAACTCACAAAGAACACTGCAAGGGACCTGGTCCCTGCAAGACTGCGTATGTTAAAAGGCTGACAAGAAAACTATCAAAAAAGCTGCCACCTCTGATGTGGTTGGTGCACGTCTTTTTAGAGAAGCAGACTCTTAGCCAAAAGGTCTTCTCAAGGAGTTTGTGTTCATTTAATACAGCCTCTTCTTACAAAACACAAACTCAAGATTTGGCAAACAAAATTCTTAATCTTACAAAGAGAAGGCCATCTTCAAAGAAGAACACTGCTTAACTCAACAAAGGGACCTGATAGAGTGTTGAAGAGTCTTTGTTGTATTTCGAGCTTTGTATCTTTTCTGCTTAACTTGTAGGATTCATTTCACTCTTGTTAGAAACGTTTCAAAACTTTGTGTGAGTCATTTTTAGAACATAGTTAAGGGTAACTATGTGTCTTACGGTCAAAAGTCTATAGTAATTAGTAAGGGTTAGTATAGTCGTCAATGGATGCATTGCTTAGTCTTAGTAAGTAATAGGTTGTATTACTTAGCGTTGAGATTAAGAGGTTAATCTCATTGTGTGGTTGTAATCTTTTTTTCACTTTTGCTTGAGAAGATTAGTGAAAACAGTTTGAAAAATTATGTGTGACAAGTCGTGGTTTTACTCCCTTGAACAAGGAGGTTTCCATGTAAAATAATTATTCATGATTTACATTATGCTATTTATTTTTTGCACTTCAATTCTATCGAGTAACCTGGTCGTCTGATCACTGGTGAACACATATATTCTAACAATTGGTATCAGAGCTTGGGCTCTCTATCTGGTTAACACTAAGAGAGAGGTTCCTGTGAGGAATGGCGACACCACTGAACCTGTAAAGAAGTCAGTCTCCCACAAGACTACCTCTTTTTTATGGTCAGTTCTATAGATGGTGAAATATTTGAATGAGAGACTATCTCATGGCTGAGGACATTGAGGTATGGAACATCATATGTGAAGGTCCTTATGTGCCAACTATGGAGGTTAAATATGGAGAGGTCACGAAAGTCATTCTCAAAATTCGACAATAATATAATCACTCTGACATAAGATTAGTCCAGAAAAATCACAAAGCCAAGAAGCTACTGATGTGGGGCATTGGAGTAAATAAATATGATCTGATCTCATCTTGTTAATCAGCCAAAGAAATCAGGGATCTGTTGAGAATAACTTATCAGGTACTGAGGAAACAAAGAAATCTAAGATAGATCTCTTTACTACTCAGTTTGGAAGTTTCACCATAAAAGAAAGTGAATCCATTCATGAAATGCGTACCAGTTCTCCAGCATTACAAATGAGCTTATGTTTCTTGAAGAACCAGTCCCTGTGTGCAAGCAAGTCTCTAAGATATTGGAAATTCTTCCCAGATCTTGGACAAATCATTTTGTGATTGGCAATGAGACAAGGGAACCTGAAGTAGTGACACTATATGCACTATTTGAGCATCTTCAAGTTCATGAGATGCACAGAAAAAGGGAGGGTCTCATTCTCAAGGGCAAAGACAAGAGGACAGATCTAATTGATGATGTTGATCAGAAAAAAGATGCAAAAAGGGATGAATCACTTGCTTCCAAGGTGTCACAAAGTGAAACCTCTGAAATAGATAAGAACATGGTTTATTTCATTTCAAAAAATCGTGAGAGAACGCGGAGGTTTCATGAAGAAAGAAAGTCACAACAGTGCTACAAGCTCTAGTGACGTGTGTTACAAGTGTAATCAACCAGATCACTCCATTAGAGACTGTACTATGCATAAAGCAAACCACAAGGAATATGTCAAGACTGGAGAAGGTAAAGACAAAGAGGGGGACCAGGTCCGTGACAAGTCAAGCAGAAGAGAAGCTGCTTATCAGGCTGTGAAGAAGGATCTGACTGCATGGGAAAATTCCTCAAGTGACTCAGATGATTATGAACACTCTAATGATGCTTTCATGGCAAAGTCAGTTGAGGAAAATGGTGATGAAAAGGTAACTCTATCATATTTCAAGCAAAACTTGAATACCTTTTCTACTAGTAAATTGATAAAGCTAGGTGTTCTATTACTTGATTTGATAAGTGAGCTAACAATTGAGAATGATCTCGTGAACAATAGCCTAGATATCTCTCAAGATGGAAAAATTGCTTTAGTTTCCTAATATCTGATATTGAAAGTCAAATGGTTGTACTAGAAGCTGAAAATCTAGAACTGAAGGAAAAGATAAAAGGGGTGACTACTATAGTTTTTAAGGGAAAGAATGAGGCTAGCAGCTTGCAACTAGAGCTTGAAAATAAGCTGCACTACTGAAATGAAGATGAACTTAGCTCTAGAAAGAAATATGGTGTTGGAGAGAGACCTGGTCCGTGTAAAAGAGGAACAAAACAAATCCCTCAAATGGACCAGTTTCTTTAAAATGCTTACAAATGTAATCAGTAAGGGTAACAACAATAGAAGAGGGTTGGATTGTGAGAACATAGATTCCCCATAGAATCCTCACAGCAAACATGTTGTTGTTGCTGACAATTTGCTATATGTGCATTGTGGTCGAGATGGACATCTTAAGAAAGATTGTCTTGTTTTGAAAAAAACGTGAAGGGAGTTGTTCAAACTATTCCAAACAGAGGAACAAACAAAAGAAGGGACCTGGTCCTGCTACTCGTCCTAAGTTGAATAAAACCAATCTGCCTGACCGGAAAAAGAATCCCCTTATCACTCCTTTATCTGCTTACCCGAAACTCCATCTCAAATGGGTTCCCAAGGCTAACAAGTTATATGGTATTCAAGTGAGAGGAAGTAGCAGCAGTCAGTGTTGATTCATGAATAGCAGATGCTCAAAGCACGTGACTGGGAAACTGTAAACTTCCTCTCTCTCAAGGCACTTCAAGGTGGAGGTGTCTCATTTGGTGATGGCATGTTTTAGAAGTCTATGGAACACACCATTGAGGATGTGTACTATGTCAATGGTTCAAGTACAATCTTTTAAGTGTTTCACAGATTTGTGATGAATGAAATGAAGTTAAGTTCTTATCAGAAAATGTGTTGTCACAAACTTGCTCTCTCGGGTGATAATATTGATAGAAAAAATATGCAAGAACATGTATATTGCTTATATGAATAATTATCGTAGTGACGGTCTCACTTGCCTTAGTGCTCAAAGTGAGAATGTTGAGGTATGACAAGAGAGACGTGCTCATGTGAGTGATTCTCTACTGCACAAACTTGTGTCAATGGACCTGGTTCGCAGTCTGCATAAAATGAATTTTGCAGATGACAAAAGTTCTGATGCTAGGGTTAAAAAGAAGCAGACCAGACCATCCTTCAGGTGGAATAAGAAGGCTTTGAATCTTTCAAAGAACCTTCGGGCTGAACTAGTGAATGGTACATGTTTTGTGACCAAAATGATGATAACAGGAAGTTTAATCTCAATGATGTAGAAAGAGTATTTGTGGGATATTCTTCCTCCAGCAACGCTTATCGAGTGTATACAATCAAAATTTGTGCATTGAATAAAGTATTCACGTGATTTTTGATGAGTCTGGAATAATTGAGAAGTTGCAAAACAAAGAAGATTCTGAGATGGAAGAGTTGCGCCAGACTTAGAAGAGATG
The DNA here is from genome assembly GCA_029582725.1 of Solanum chiquidenum. NCBI lineage: Eukaryota > Viridiplantae > Streptophyta > Magnoliopsida > Solanales > Solanaceae > Solanum > Solanum chiquidenum. Next base: position 13,477 of record JAJOOS010009602.1, on the reverse strand, counting down.
GTCTGAACAATGAGCTTGCTGAAGAATATCATCTTCATGAATCTAGCAATCCCAAAGAAGCTGATGCAGACGATTAATATGATGAGGGACCCGGTCTGGTAGACAATGCTAAACAAAGATGATGCAGTGCAAACTGATAATGTGAATTCTGAAGGTGAGAATGAAGAGGCTGATCAAGCTCAGTTTGAAAGAAGCAAAGTATGACACTCGATTCCTCGACCAGCTGACAGGTTTTCCAAGTTCCTCTTCAACGTTGAATTCAAAAGAGCAATCTTTGAGGTATTGTGTGAAAAGTTTGTTGCACTCATGAATAGTGAGTTTTGAAGTGAGCATGATGGAATAATTAAATTCTTCATAGATCTGCAGATCAAGAAACTCTCTAAAGGCACCCTTATTTGTCAAGAAAAGTTCATCAAGGAGCTGCAAAATAGGCTTGGTATACTTGAAGTCAAGACATTGTTAAAAAGGGGTAATATCAACATGAAGCTTTGCACAATGGAAAATCGAGTGGTTGACGTCTTAACCAAAGCTCTAAGCAAGGATCAGCTTGTCAAGAATAGGGATCTGGTTCCAGCTTAGAGAATCTATGAAAGAAGTTATAATATTATGGATTCCAAGACAATTGATACTCCCATGGGGACCAACTCGAAGCTGGATGCTGATGGATTTGGTCCAGATGTAAATGATGCAAGTGTTATGATTTATGCAAGATTCCAAAATTATCCAACATAATCACATTTGAAGGTTGCTAAGAGAATCCTAAGATGTTTGAAGAAGACAAGGGACCTGGTTCTATTTTATCCATCATGAGACTTTTTGATTTGGAGGAATATGGTGATGATGATAATTCTGGAAATCCAGTTGGTAGAAAGAGTACCTCATGAATGACTTATGTTCTAGGTTGATCTCTCACTCATGGGGAACTAAAAGGCAAGATTCAGTTACTCTTTCAACAACTGAGGCTGAAAATGTAGCAATTGCAACTTGATGGGCTCAACTCTTGTGGATCAAGCAGCAATTTGAAGCTCTTAGAAGACCTAGAGGAGATAATCAAACTGTAGTTGGGAATGCTGAAACTTGATTGAATGGATCCTGCTTGAAGCAATCAACCCTCTAATGACTATGCAAAGGGAGCAAATATCCTTGCTTTTTTAGTTATGTATGTTTTAGCAAATTCAATCTCATACCTTTTGTAGTTATACATACATGGTAAAAGGCATGAAGGAAAAGGGAGGTCAAGACAGATCTAGGCAATCACATTCAAACGGCAGAGAGGGACCTGATCCGTTCTCGAAGGTTAGCACTATTAACATTGCAGTTTGAATTATGAATGAAAACCGTTGCAATTGCCACATGTCTGTCATTCAGGTATCTGACCGTTGTCCCATCTTTTGAATATCAAAATGACACTTTATTTCACATAATACACCCTTTCACTTCCTTTATACTCCATATTTCTTTTCAAATCCCCTTTCAAAATCAGAAATTCTTAAAACCCTCTTTTCTCCTCTCTCAAAAATAGTTCAAATGGTTAAACCCTTTGTTCTTACTGGAGAATTTCTGATGAAGATGTTTTTATGTGTGAAGAGGGACCAGGTTTAAGAAGCAAAAATAAAAAAGTGGAAAAGATGATGTTTAAAAAGGAAGAGGTTGATATTGTGAGAACTCAAAGTATTCTGAATAGGAGGGTGTCTGACCTTATAAAAATGATTTTTTTAAATGGTTCCTCAATTATTGACCTATTCATCTAGGAGGCCTTGAGTAAGTTTGATTTTACCAATCTCTGTGTCATGAGAAACTTAGGCTAGCGTTGGAAGCTATGATAGTTGCTCTTACTAACAAGGACACTAAAATGGGTTGCCTGAAGGCTCAACTTTTGAAACAACACTATCAGAGGGACCAGGTTGAAAAACAAAAGGCAGCCCTGAAGATTCAACATTAAGCCTGGGCAGCAAAGAATGTGAACTTCAAGAGAGGCTTCTGAAGGAACCATGCTAAGAGATATGCTCTACTAATTCTATTCTTTCAATCCCTTTCTCCTACTCCATCCCCTCTCTTCTTACACTCCCGTGTCAGTCCTCCTAGTTGTCTATCGAAAATCAGTGAGCATTGTCTTGGTTCTCATTCATAATAATATGTGCAATGCTTTGATTACTGATCTTTTCATTTATGAATGAAAAATGCCTTGTTTCTACTGATTTGTCTCATTACTTTATGAATTTTTACTCATGATCAGTGTTGCCCAAGTGGTCATGAATTTGCTTGAACTGTATTTCTGTCAACTTAGTTTACTGCTTTAACACTTTTTTATGATGTCAAAAGGGGGGAAATTGTTAAGTTATGAGATCAATGATGTTAGCTACTTGAAGAAGATATGGTCATGCCGATAGGGGGAAGAAGTTGAATAAGTTTGTCATCATCAAAAAGGGGGAAAATGTTATTTTGGTATTTTGATGATTTGACAAACTTCGGGGATGATGAAAATAAGGGGACCAATCTAGTTACCTGAAAAGTCATGTTGATAGGGGGAACTGGTGAAAGGGGGAAAATGTATATAAGTCTGTTATCATCAAAAAGGGAGAAAATGTTATTTTGAAGCTGATGTTAAGTTTTTATGATTCAACAAACTTAGAGATTTAACAAGGATCACTGACGATAGTGAAATGAATGAATAAAGTCAGTGTGAGGAATATTTGTGTGTCATCATCAAAAAAGGGGGAAATGTTATATTCTAGGTGTTCTGATGATCCTCACAAATGCAGGGACCTGGTCCCTACAAAGTAGTTTCGTCCAGATTCAAAATGGGGTACAACTATAAAGTTGTCATGTCAGGTGGTAGGTGAAAAGTGTAGTGTAATGCACCAATCAGAAGAGCGAACAAGACTTTCTGTTTCAGTGGCTTACCAATGTAGGGACTCGATCCTTGGCATAGTTCTATCCATCAGATGTATAATGGTGTTCAACTGTAAAGATGTCCTGTCAGTGGGTTGGTGAAGTCGTTAGCATACATCACCAATCAAAACAAACGAGGTTGTTTGTCAAGTGAACAATAATTTATTTTGGTCGATATAATCAAAATGACAAACAGTAAGAAGATTCATTCATTCAAAATAGAAAGAGAGTTAGCAAGTCTTCTCAAGAACTCACAAAGAACATTGCAAGGGACCTGGTCCCTGTAAGGCTGCGTATGACAAGACAACTGTCAAAAAAGCTACCACCTCTGATGTGGTTGGTGCACACCTTTTTAGAGGAGCAAACTCTCAGTCAATGAGGTCGTCTCAAGGAGTTCGTGTTCATTTGATATAGCCTCTTCTCACAAAACACAAACTCAATATTTTGCGAACAAAATTCTTAAGCTTACAAAGAGAATGCTATTTTCAAGGAAGAACACTGTTGAACTCAACAAAGGGACCTGATAGAGTGCTCAAGAGTCTCGTGCTTAAATTTTAGGATTCGTTTCACTCTTGTTAGAAACTTTCAAAACTTTGTGTGAGTCATTGTAAGAACATCATAACTTTGTGTCTTATGGTCAGAAGTCTATATTAATTAGTGAGGGTTAGTATAGTGGGCAATGGATGCATTGTTTAGGCTCAGTAAGTAATAGGTTGTATTACTTAGCATTGAGATTAGGAGGTTAATCTCATTGTTTGGTTATAATATGTGTTCCACTTTTTCTTGAGAAGATTAGTGAAAACTGTTTGAAAAATCCTGTGTGACAGGTCGTGGTTTTACTCCCTTGAGCAAGGAGGTTTCCACGTAAAATAATTGTGCCTGATTTACATTGTGCTATTTAATTTCTGCACTTTAATTTTGTCCAGGGACCTGGTCTGTTGATCACTGGTGGACGCATACATTCCAACAAGCACATAAATAGTGACAAAGAACAAATCTCAACTTTGAGTTTCAGAACATGGATAATTACTATTCATCATTAACATATGGACAAAAGCCTCAACAAAGAAGGAAAAACAATCAAAAATAGCAGTCTCATGGAAACAAAATAATTTACAAAACCTATCTATGTCATGAAACCATAATACACAACTCCGAATTTAAGCATGTTTACTTGGAAGACTACATTATATATGCAATAAAAGCTAAAAAGAAATTCTTTATCTATAAAAAAACTTCACAAAAAAAAAGCAGTTGGATCAAAGACAACTATTAGAATTCAAGAAAGTTTAAAGAGAGATAACTACCAACTCAGCTTCATCTGGTCATGACGAAAGAAAATAAGGAGGTCAGTGTAAAAGGGGAAGGAAGAAGAAGATTAGGGTTTGTTTATCAGAATTCATGAGTGACGAACTCCGGGCATCATTTCTCAATTCCTTGGGGATAAACCTCGACACCTACACAAAAGCACCATGAATCAGTTGGTCAAAGGAAAAAAGGAGAACTAAAGAAGAGAGGATATACATCAGGTAATAGAGAAGGTGATAGACAAAGCTTTAACCATCACAAGAAGGGCTCAAGCTTGAAAATGACCCATAAGAGGAGCCAGAACAGTTGGGAGTTCCTCCGACAACACACTGACATCTTATTGCACATGATATTGATAAAGAGAAAGAGTATGGGTACCCTCTTACACTGAATAGATATATGACCATTTTAGTAAACCTAGGGAATTTTTGTCTTATTGGATTGGGCCTCAGGCCATTTTCTTTAAAAAAATTGGATTTTGATTATTAATAAACTTGTCTCAGAATGTTAATGTTTTTTATTTAAGAAGAAGTCATTCAATGAGACTTACTTATTTCGTTATATATTTAAGAAGAAGTCATTACAACATGAATATGGTAGTATAACATATTAATATCATTACACCAATAGTAAAAATATGATTTATTGTATAAATATTGTTTTAAAAAAAATAAAAAAATTTAACTCCCAGGTGTATGCTTTACGTTTTTTACCGCTGGGGCTTACGTCCCAAATTCTAGGATGTACGTCATATAATCTACGTCTTTCATTTGTGTCCCAAAGCGTTTTGGGCATGTTCCACCCCGAGACTCGCCTCGAAAGTTCCTTTGAAAAAACTTGTCAAATCTAATCTTGTCTAGATAAATACGAGGTTAAGGCATTATAATGTGAATGCCAAAGAATACATCTCAAGAGAACATGACGTGGATTGTCATCTTACATTAAATTTAAGTATTATTAAAACTATGTGGTCAACTACAATTTATTGAGATTTTAATATCTTATTAAATGGGAGAATCCCATAGGTCAAATTAATAAATGAAGTCATAAATTCTCTTAGATGTTACTTCCTATAAAAACCCAAACTTCTACTGCACTCTCAAAAAAGGAGAACCAAATCACTCTCTCTGAAAACTACTTCAAAAATCCAATCTTGAAAATGAGCGAGAACTATCCCTTCCTTTTTTACCAAGTAAACTCCCAAATTGCAGGGGCAACTACAATTTACGCCACCCCCGATCCCCTTCACATTTTTGACCCTGCAAGGTTACTCCTTGATCTTCAATGTACTCATGGAGAATCACGTACTAATGGTTGTATTCCAAAACCCAACATTCATGGACCAGCTAGTCTCAATGGTATGATAATGGAGTTAGTGACTTACCACAATCACTTATGGATGTCGAGCATTCTCCACCCACCATTCACCTACCAGTTCCCTATCATGCCATTTTTCCATTTCCCAACATGGGATTCCCCAATGAACTATCAGTTCCCTGTCATGCCAGTCTTCTATATCCCAACATGGGAATCCCCACTGAACTATCAGTTCCCTATCATGCCATTATTCAAAATCCCAACATGGGAATCCCAACTGAACTATCAGTTTCCTATCATGCCATTTTCTCATATCCCAATATGGGAATCCTCACTACCAAATCCTCATCAGATCCTCTCTCTGATGGAGGCCCAAACCTTTTATTTCATTTTTCAAAACCTACCAGACATGGATCCACTTTTTCATCACTGGATGATGTAGGGTTCGGCTCAAGGATATCTTTTCTCTCTATCTATAACTCCATCGGGCTCAATGGGTAGCATAAGATATCAGGTGTCGAACAACATAACGACCACATCCCAACTGCCTCTTCCATTAAACTTAGTCCCAACACAACCAGTGAATTCCAACACTCAGAAAATTGAAGAAGCCTTAGCGCTAGTAAGAGAAACATGAACTCAAATAGGTGTTCTAAAGGAAATAAAAACAATGACTTATAAAGAGAAGTTTGACAAAAAAAATTATCCTTATTTGTCCACCAAATTTAGTAAAATGGTTGATAAATATTAGGACCCTAGTAAACCCCGAGATAGGAAATTATGTACTAGTTTTGAACCCGACAATGAAGGACAATCCAAATGTGACATCAATGACCATAAGTAATACTCTTATGCTAACCCCACCAAACCTAAACAGCTCAATGAATTTTATAGTATGGAACTGTAGAGGAGGTAATGGTCCAGACTTTAGGAGAAATTTTATATCCTTACTAGATTGTCATAAACTACCCTTAGTAGCGTTGTTAGAAACAAAAATGCAGAACCACCAAGTCTTACTGGATGATTTCCCATTCAGCAAAATGATTCAGGTCCCGGTAGTGGACAACTCTAGTGGCATCGTCGTTCTATGGGATGATAACCAGGTGGAGCTTGATGAAATTGCAATCACCGAGCAAGAAGTACATGCAATGATCAAGGTATGTTCAAACAATGATTTTTGTCAATTTATTTGTATTTATGTGAGTTTCTACTTTTACTTAAGCAAAATTCTATGAAATAACCTTTATAGAATTAAGGACACCTACTCTAGAAAATGGCTAAATGGCGGGGACTTCAACAAGATTTTGAATAATGTTGCCAAACTTGGCAGGAATCCCCTAAACAATTCCAGTAGAAGGAATTTTTGTGATATAATAAATTACTAAGAACTTATCTATAAGGGGTTTAAAGGTAATCGTTACACATGGTTAAATAATACATTAAAAAAAAGCCTCAAATTTGAGTGACTTCATCTTGTTCTTGCTAATGAAGAATGGCTAAAGAATTTCCTGATGCCCAATCACCTACGTAGAACTCTTTCGGACCACTGCACACTGCTATTATCCCTATTTAGAGATAATTTCTCTTGTAGAAAACGTATCTTTTTATATTTGAAACAATGTGGTGCTCACACCCGTACCTCCCCAATATTATTGATAATATCAAAAAATGATCAAAATCTTCCCTCAGTCATCTTAAAATTTAAAAATGATATAAGTATTTGGAATAAAAACTATTTTGGGAACGTATTCACCAAAAAATTGATCATAATGAAAAGACTTGAGGGCATCCATAACTCTAAAAACTACCCAAATAGTTTTTTCCTCCAAAATCTCGAACATGTCCTAATGAAGGACTTCAACAATATTCTCAAACAAGACGAAGATTTCTGAAAGTTTAAATACTCAATAAATTGGCTCAACGAGGGGGATGCTAACACTAGGCTCTTTCATACCACAACTCTAAATCGCCTAAGAAGAAAAAAAATTATATCCCTCCAACAAGAAGACAACACTTGAATACATGAGCAAAGTGCAATCCTAGATCATATTACCTCCTACTACGAAAATGTTTTCAGTACGAATCACTCCATATCATATAACTTCCCTTTAAACATAGTTACCATTCCCTATCCAATGAGAAGAGAGCATGACTAGGCGTAGAACCATCGGAAGAAAAAATTAAAACTGTTGTAAACTCCCTCCACCCTTTTAAGTCTCCTGGTTCGGATGGATAGCACCCCTTCTTCTACCAAAAATATTGACACATAGAAGGAACATCGATGGTGTCCTTATGAAAAAGTGTTTTATTAATAATTGTACTACTGAAAATATCAACACAACTTGTGTCTGCCTAATCCCTAAACGCAAAACTGCCTCATCACTAAAGCAATTCTACTCATTAGCCCTTATGATATTATTTATACGATTATTACTAGAATTATCCCTAGAAGATTTCATCCTATGATGGAAAGATTGATAGGAACTTATCAATCCAGTTTCTTAAAAAACCGTCAAGCTACTGTCACCACCATTATTATCCAATAAATCCATCACATCAGGAAAATGGATGGCAAAAATGGCAATCTAATTGCCAAAATTGATCCGAAAAGGCTTTTGAAAAAATAGAATGTTCCTTTGTTAGACATACATTCCACTACTTTGGTTTTCCTAAAATTATTATTTAATTTATCATACCATGCCTCTGTACAAGTATAATTGCCATTCTAATTAATAGCACACGTACAAATTTCTTTTCCATTCTAGGGGTCTTCACCAAGGGGATACACTATCTCGATATATCTTTATTCTACGTATGAAAATACAATCTCATCAAATTAATAATGTTGTCAATGTAAAAAGTTGGACCCCGATGAAAATCTCCCCCTCTGACCTAAAATTGTCCCATCTCTTATAGGCTGATGACCCATGCAACCATGAAGAACAACCACAACATTGTAAAAATCGTAGAACTCTTTTATGCATGGTATGGGTAAAGTATAAATAATCATTCCAAATTATCTTTGGTAATTGCTTGAAAAACGTTTCGATTGAAATTTCCTCGCTTATTAAAATTAAACATGGTTTCTCATTTGGAAAATACCTGAGTTTCCCTTTCTTCCATGAGCTCCCTAGCCACATTACAAAGATATTTGACCAACTATAACACAACTTCATATGGAGACCACAGATGCTAAGAGAAAACTGTCTATTAATGATTCCAACATGTATCGGAGTTGTAATCTTTCTATTACTGATTGTGACAACTTTTATAGGATATGTAATACCTTGGGGGTTAGATGAGCTTTTGGGGAGCTACAATAATTACAAGCTTAGCTACCACCATACATGTAGTAGGAGATACCATAGTGACTTGACTTTAGGGTGGATTCTCCGTGGATAATGCATGCCACCTTAAGTCGATTTTTTAGTTTTCATCATTTAATACACTTGTGATATTATCACTTCAAGATCATATTCATTTCATAGACTATCCTTTGATCTTCTAAAGACATTATAAATAACATTATATTAGTAATACCAATGGAGGAGAACATGCTTTATAATTCAAGATAAGCATGAAACTAGTGGTAGGGATTGTTTAAAAATAAACATTTGCAGTGCTGCAGGTGCTAAAGCTGTGTTCACATTGCATGGTCTTCAATTAAGAAAACGCCTAAACATTCAAGAGTCTGAGATCTCTACAGATTTAATGGAGGTAATAAATATGATAGAATCTGAAAATGACTCTTATTCAATTGTCATTTTTTATTGTTGGGAGTTGCTTCACCAGCTGGGGGATCTTCGGATCAAGCATAATTTTAGGGAACAAAACGCTGACCTATTAGCTCAGGAAGGACAGAAACTAAAGGATGATAAACTTTTTGAAGAATGGACAGTTGCACCAATGTTTTTTTTGAGGCATTAAAGACAGACGAGGGAAAAACTTCTTTTGCTAGGGTTACACAACCTTATTATAATTTATTAAGTTGTATGACTAATATGCAAGAACTAATAGATAGTGTTAGGAGTAATGTGGTAAATTCTGATCTAATGATGCATATTATATAAATAAAATATATCGTCGTATTACCAAAAAAAGTCATTGCTTATTTTCTTATAATTTGTTTAGTTACCGAATAATTTTTTTCTTTTATTAATTATGAATATACCTAATGTGTATAGAACAAAAAAAACCTAAATATTTTAACAAAGTTATTCACAAATTAATCTAGCCTTTATATTTAACCCAAATCAGGGGGTAAAATGCATAAATACCTAATTTCATGATGGTTATTTTAGTTGTCACCAAAGCTTAATGTCTTTTCTTGCAAACTTACTTTGGAACAACTTCAAACATAAAGGTTGGCAGACTTCAGACATTTTTTGCTTGAAGTGAGACCTTGCCAAGGCCTTTTTGCATGAAAGTCATAAATATATATACTAGTAAGGATAGGCCTGTGCATTGCCCGGACCGCAGTAAAATATTCACTGCAAGATGTAAAAATTTATATGTATTAACAACTAAACATAAAATAACAGCAAAAAATAAAATAAATAAAATAAAAATAGAGAATCCATTTGAACAAATTGTTACAGTAATAGATAATAATGATTATAGCTATAAGGAAATTGACATAGAAGAAGATCTAGAAATAGTAAGTGAAAGGATAAGCACAGCTAAAAGGAAAAGTTATAGTGAGACACCTCAATCATCAAAAAACTCAGTGGAAATAAAGAGCATATAGTAGATTGTAAGTATACCGAAGGAAAAGCGAAAATACCTATAATAAATAAAAGAATAATAAATAAAGAAATACAAACAATACAGGCTAAAGAACCAATAAAATATGTACATCTAGGAGCAACAGAAATATTAATAAAAGCATGTTTTAGGGAAGGCATAGATACACCTATAGAAATATATTTAGCAGATGATCGAATAATTAGTATTATTCTAAATAACATGTTATATCGTGCATGTACTGTTTTTGATTTATAATCTACATGTAGTAGTGGCAATTTTGTATGACATTGTTGTCCAAAGAAGGTTTGCAAGGATTGTTAAAATATTAGTGTTAGACAAACCTCTTTTGGCGATAAATAATGTTATTGGATCATGTTATTCAGTGGTTATAGTTGATGTTGAACCAAATAAGCAATTAGTTCAATTGATATGCAATATTTTTGTAAACTAAAGTTGAAAGTAAATTTTTGATGATAACGAACCAATTCTAATACAAAGAAGTGACCAGGTATATTCTTTCCTTTATTGGAGACCGCCGTTGGATGGTTGTTGTATGGTGTATCAACCAGTGTAGGAGAGAAATTCTATTAAACATGAAAAATGCATATGTATGTAAAATCATAAATAAGATATATTCTATATAGTAAATGTTCATTAGTGTTCTGAATGTGCAACGTATAGTAGCTGAAGTAATGTATGCAATCGCTGTCCATAGAAGTTTTAATAGCATTGTTAAGAAAGCCCTCACTAGGACAACACTCAACTGCTTCCAGCCACTTCTATATAAAGAATAGGTATCCGATGTTTTCTTACTAGAGAGTTATATATAGTATTCACAATTGAGTTTTAAATTGAATATTATAATTTTCAATTGAGTACCCTATTTTTTAATTGAATACTTTAATTTTGGAACGAATACTGCATAGTTTAATTGAATATTGGATTTATTGTAGTTTCAAATTGACTATTTGTGTTATGTATGGATTGAATATTGTAATTTTGAATTAAATATTATAATGTTTCTATTTCTAAATTAAAAACTATAATTTTGGATTGAATACTGCATTTTTGAATTACTATTATTAGCATATATTGTGAAAAGAGGGTGAAATGATCTTCTGACATCATTTGAGTTCCGAGTTTCATTAGTAATAACTAGGGGTGTACATGACCGGGTTGGTTCGGGTTTTTCAATTATCAAACCAAATCATTTGTGTCGAATTTTTAAATCTATAAACCAAACCAAACCAATAAAACTCGAGTTTTTCAACCTCAGTTTTTTTTGGTAAAATATTCATACAAACATATAATTTACTTGTACTTCAAATATTTCTTTAATCCTACCAAAATACAACTATCTAAGGTGTTTCTTAAGAAAATAACACAAAATATGATATGAGTAATGACACTAAAATATCCAACAAAAAATAATAATAATGAAATCGCGTAAAACAAATACTGCAAATTAACAAGTCATAATGAAAATTATCATAATTTTAAAGTACCAAATCATGCTAAAATAAGTTTACTAAGTATTAGTTACATGACTAAATATTAAAGGAAATTTAAATTAGATTATGTATTTGAATTGTCTAAACCAATGTAAAACCAAAGAACAAATATTCAATATTATTGTCATTCTTAGTGTTGAATTGATTTTCTTTTGGCATTAATATTAATTTGATTTTGATTTAAGCTTTATTATAATTATCAACATCTGTGGACTATAATCTTTATTGAACCATTAAGAATTCTAAGTTTCAAACTTGAAATAATATATTTAAAGATAAAAACTATGAAAAAGTATAAGAAATATTTAAAAATTATATCAAAGTAAATATTTTTATGTATAAAATAAAATTTTAAAATTTTATATATAATGTCAGATTGGTTTGGTCTCGGGTTATTTTTTTTTAGTTAAAACCAAACCAACCCAAATATAGTCGAGTTTTCTTTTCAATACCAAACCAAGTCAAATCAACCACTAGTCGGACTTTTTTTTTCGGTTTAACTCGGTTTGTGGTTTGGTTTGGTTTTCAGTTCGGTTTTGTACACCCCTTGTAATAATGATTCAGAATATCACACATTGATTAATAAATGAGAGAATCAACAACGAAAAGAAAGATTGATTCATTTGGAATCCTTCCTTTTTTCAAACGGAACGAACAAAGATATAATCGGGTTTATTCTAAAAAATATAGTCTATTCGCTTTCTTATAATTTGGATATGTTATTTTAGGGTCATTTTACTATGAATAGGTTAAATAGTTATGATTTTTTTCTCATCAATATTTAATTGAATCAAGACATTTTTTTTACATATACAAGACTAGACGGTGCATTATATGAACTGACATGTTGACCATATGAATCAATTATTATATTGATGATTTCTCCCCCAAACAACGTAGTCATTAATTGTGTGGAGGTTAAAGATCATCCAATGCAAAGCGATCCTGTTTCGGTATGGAAACCCCCCCCCCTCCCCAAGTACCCTCAGTCTTAGAGGGATACCGGGACCAGAAAACTTTTTTTTATTTTGCATCCATAGTCGACCCTTATCTCCTTCTTAAACAATCCCTTCAACCTCGATTTGCTTATGTTTTTAAGACAATAAAAAAGACTAATTAACTTTAGAAAAAAGTGGGATTTAAACTCAAAATAAACATAATTCATTTTGACAACCCATTACAACATGTTTCCAGACATTTACTGTCACGACCCAAGCCTAGGGCCAAGACGTGACCGGCGAATGGGGACCCGAAGGAACCCCAAACAAGCCTCATAGCGTATCATTACACATCCTTGGTCGCGGAAGCAATTAAATGACCATGAGCAATAAGCATAATCAAGGGGGGGAAATCGGGACTAAGGGAGCAAGAGAAAAAGAAGAAGAAATGATACATAAATACCATAGATGAGTCAAGCTCAAGCATAATACACAACTTGTCCAACACCACCTCTAAACATGAGTACTTAGCGGGGGCCAAGACAAACTACCGGGCTCACCCACATAGTCAAAACATAACTAAAAAGGAAAAGTCTTATACATAGCAAAAGATCATGAGCAACGTCCCCGGAATGGAGGACTCACCAACAACCTTGATAGAAAATCATATTAGCCACGCGGAGGAGGAGGGTCAAGCGGTGCTCCGGTCCCTACATGGTGACATCATGTAGGCATAGAGTATGCGTTAGTACGTTTGAATGTACT
>JAJOOS010009601.1:0-44871 GCA_029582725.1 Solanum chiquidenum | reverse complement strand
TTTGAAGAAAAGAACTTCAACTTTACTCTTTACTGAACTCAAAACTTAAGTCTTAAAACAAAGTTAAAACATTTGTAAAAGACTTCTTAAAATATGGTTCATGCCGAATTATGGACGTGAACGACTCGATGCAAGGTTTTCAGTAACCATAAATAGATCTCAATACTTGGAACTCAAGAACTTCACTAATACTACTCATTTCAAGAATGCTCAACTCAGAGGGTTCCTGCGGAATTATAAGCATGAACTACTCAACTCAAGGACTCAAAGATACTTCTGATCTCAAGATTGTTCGACTTATGATGTTCATGCGGAATTATGGGCATGAAAAACTCAACTCATGGACTTCATGGGTAGTAGGTAATAGTCCCATGATTAGGATTATAATCTCGGAAGGTTTAGGAACTCGATATTCAAGACTTAGAATGTGAAAATACTACTCCTTTCAAAGATACTAAACTGATGGAATTCATGCGGAATTTAGGGACATGAACGACTCGACTCAAGGGTCAAAATATCAATAAGGAACTCATGTATACGACTCTTCTCATTCTCTTACTTACTTCTTCAAAACTTAGTTCAAATCAATAGTTGATCTCAAAGGATTCACAATTGAACTCAAAGACTTTCTTGAACTCTACTCTTAAGTCTCTCTTGAATGTGAATTATGAATTCAAGAGTTATGGTTCCTGCTAGGAAGATCTCATGATGACAAAGTAGACTCATGAACACATTTTCCTCATCCTCTTACTCCCTTACTCGAGCCTTGAAACAAGTTATTTAAATTTGTAGAAGGTTCTTCAAAGAAAACTCAAAGGGACTATCTCAAATGTTCGGAAGAACTCTCAAGGGTTAACTCTTAACTCTACCTTGAATTTGGATTTTATGGATTCAATGTTATGATTCATGTTCATGGATGATTTCTAAATGTTTAGAAGTCATTTAGAGTAGTTAGAATCAATGGAAAGTGTTAGGAGACTTTAGAATAACTTAAATAGGCTAAATGATGAAAAACTGGTGAAAAACGCCGATCCGAGCACAATTTACTGGGGATCGTTTCTGGCGCACTGCTGGCGCGTCACCCCAGCCTTCCTGGCGCAACGGGGGTGTGTCGCGCCAGCATTTCCCCAGGCAAAACAGATGAACTTTTCCTCTCGTTTTTTGGCCTTAAATCGCTTTTAATCGATTTCTTTTCTCAAGTTTTCCTTAGATTCAATTGCCCAACCTAAGTACACACTAATCCACTCAATACAACACTCAAAACAATAACTTTCTTCTCAAAAAATTATCAAAACCCCAACAAAACAAGATTTAGAATGAACTTCAAGAACACCTGTCAAGAACTTAAATCCTTCAACTTTTGAGAATGAAATTACGCTGAAAATAACATGTTTGGCGTGTGGGTGAACTAAATCAACACTATGGAAGCTTACATATCTCTTAGGGATCAAACCCATGGCGACAATCCGCAACGACTCTCAAGAATTTTGACGAACGCTTCGATCCTTTCTCTTTTCTCATCTTCTTTCTTCTTCTTTTCTCTTCTTGAACTCTCAACTAAAACCCTTGGCGTAAACTAGGATTATAAAACTGAACTTATCATATTAGACCCCTAAAATATTACTAAAAACGAATCATATCTGATTGGGTAAGGAAAAGACCAAAATACCCCTCTAAAATCCGGTTTTGACTTTCTTTATCTAGACAACCCAACTTCGAATGCACATATCTCTCTCATACGAACTCAAAATTGAGCAAACTCGGTGGCGTTGGAAAGATAATTCAAAGATCATCCCTACGGTATCTGGTATCACACCTAAATCATCTTGATCTAGGAGTTATGGTCGTTTGAAGTCAATCCAAAACTCATACTTAGCTTAACTTGCAAAATTTCAAATTTTGCTATTTCCAATTTAATTCTTTTTTTGGAACTCAAGGTGCTACATCTAGTGAACCTAACACTTAAGAAATTTTAACTTCTTTGGTAAAATCTTACTCACTACGAAGAACGGTTTGAGTCTTAGTTCGAAAAATTTTCTGGGGTGTTACAACTACGCACCTCATATTTTCTCCTCTGACAGATACTCTCAAGCTCTCTCCCAGTACTCTCTACAGCTTCACCCGAATTAATTAAAACAAATACAAAATTCAACCTTTGCGCCTATTCTTTCTCAAGATGTCTGACACTTGTGTTTACATAGAAATTTAACAATTTCAAGAATAATCTCATTAATTAAAAGAATTAAATGAACATCACAAGCAATGGAAAAAGTTGTACAATACACTTATTATTTAATTATAAAATATTGGTGTTGATCTACATGATCGTGTAAACTTACATATATATATATATATATATATATATATTTCCTCTACACCTTTTTATTTACTATATCTCCATAATAAATTCATAACATATATTTCATAATAAATAAAAAACAATCCAAATCCCCAACTATCCTCCAATTATTTACAAAATCTTCACACTTAACTTTACACAAACATTTAACAAATCCAAATAATTAATTCATCATTTAAAACAATTAAATGGTAGCACAACCAATAAATGAAAAAAGTGATATAAATACCACAAACAAAATAATAAACATCCACACACACCATTTATCTTCATAGTCACCATCTGCTCATACAGATTAATTGAGGTTAGTTTTTCAATGTTTAATATTATTATATGAAACTTACCTTTTATTGCAATACTCTATCCTTAGTTTGACTTTGATAAAATACTTATACATAAGTACTACAATGGATAAAACAAATAAGGATCACCCCCAAATAATCAGTTCAGATGATTGTCAAGGTAAAATATTAATGATAATATTCATAACTATATAAAATTGTTCTTCTAAACATTTATTTTTTAATACAGATACAACTGAAGAATCAAGCAAATTGGTTAAAGTGATGTATGAAATATTATGCAAAAGCGAATTGCATATTTCAGAAAGGTACACGAGCAGTTGAAAATATATATATATAGATAGGGAGCTTCACAAGATCAAACCAACAAAGAATGACATGACGTTTTTCATGTATTGGCTTCTATGTAATAAGGAGATGAAATAATTTATGATTAGAGAATATATTCTCTAAACATCAATCTAATAAATAATGATAGGCCGTTGATGTATTTCTTTATATGTTTTAGCAATGAAAAATAAATTATTTTTTCAATAGAGTATATATTATGACTTATTCATTAACAATGTATTATTCTCATTAAATAGATACTAAATTTGATAAGCTTAAACTCCTGCAACTCTGATAAAGATAATGTTGATCTGTCTTGGATTTCAAGTCTTCTGCTTCCCAACTTGAAGAATGTCAAGATTGACAACCACTACCATGGGTGTTTGGAGGTCTCGTTTTAATTTATTTATCTTTGTTTGATTTGACGACACATTTTAAAAAAGTTAAAACGATACTTCAAAAAAATAATGTTTATACCACCTTATCCATGCTCATATTAAGCTATAAAAAAAATCAGCTCAATAATGGAAAATAAATGTCACTCCCCCTATTTTATAAACTTAATTATTATTATGGATATATTAAGTAAACTAAATACTATATTTCTTTTCTACTATTAATTAAACAAAATAAATATAAGTACTGATATTGTGTGACTGCAGAGTGCAAACAAAATAAAAGCAATATTGATTGTTATTTGCCCCTATCCCCTACATATCTACACATTAATTGCTTCACCTTAAATGACTTTTTATTCTTAGATTTCACTACTTATTTTTAAGTTTTAAACACTCTAACTAACCAAATAAAATATTTCAAAGTTTTGAAATACCACAATAAATATCAACTCTTGCAATATCATTTTTATTCTACTAAAAATTACACAAAAGGTGTTGGTATGCATCGAAGCACTCAAATGTTCCAAGGACTCAATTCGGGCAGCGCATCTTGGTTTCAATCACTCAAAAATAGGCTTCAATCTTGCATTCATGCCCATGCAAATGCTGATATTGAACAAGAAAGTCGCCTGTGGGTGAATTAGTTTTTCAAAAGATTACCATTTACCCTTCAAATTTTAATACTCAAGTCTGCTGCAAATATTTTCATATTTGAAACATAAAATCATTGATTTGTCGAAATCAGAACAAATCTAACAATTTCTGTTGTAAGTCTGATTAGGTCAAGTCCTTCAAAATCAATGTGACTAGCTGGTTATTGCTGCCAACAATTGGACCTAATTAGTTTCTCTTTTTCCAGTTTGACAGGTACTCCTGCAACTCTGATAAAGATAATGCTGATCTTCGTTGGATTTCAAGCCTTCTGCTTCCCAACGTGAAGAATGTCAAGATTGACAACCAATTCCATGGGTGTTTGGAGGTCTTGTTTTAATTTATTTATCTTTGTTTGGTTCGACGACATAGTTTAAAAAAAGTTAAAAAGATATTTCGAAAAGAATGATGTTTATACCACCGTATCAATGCTTATATTAAGCAGTTGCTATAATATTTTTTACAGCTCAGTAACGAAAAACAAATGTCACTCCCCCTATTTTATAAACTTAATTATTATTATGGATATATTAAGTAAACTAAATACTATATTTCTTTTCTAATATTAATAAAATAAAATAAATATAAGTATTGATATTGTGGGACTGCACAGACAAAACAAAAGCAATACTGATTGCTATTTGCCCTTATCCCCTACATACCTACACATTAATTGCTTCACCTTAAATGACTTTTTATTCTTAGCTTTCACTACTTATTTTTAAGTTTTAAACACTCTAACTTAAAAAATAAAATATTTCAAGTTTTGAAATGTCACTATAAATATCAACTCTTGCAATATCATTTTTATTCTACTAAAAATTAGACAAAAGTTGTTGTATGCATCGAAACACTCAAATGTTTCAAGGACTCAATTCGGGCAGTGTATCTTGGTTTCAATCACTCAAAAATAGGCTTCAATCTTGCATTAAGTCCGTGCAAATGCTGATATTAAACAAGCAAGTCGCGTGTGGGTGAATTGTTTTTTCAAAAGATTACCATTTACTCTTCAAATTTTAACACTCAAGTCTGCTACAAATAAGCTCATATTTGAAACATAAAATCATTGATTTGTCAAAATCAGAACAAATCTAACAACTTCTGTTGTAAGTCTGATTAGGTCAAGTCCTTCAAAATCAGCGTAGCTCGTTATTGCTGTCAGCAATTGGTCCTAATTAGTTTCTATGTTTCTAGTTTGACAGGTAATCCTGCAACTCTGATAAAGATAATGTTGATTTGTGTTTGATTTCAAGCTTTCTGTTTTCCAACTTGAAGAATGTCAAGATTGACAACCACTTCCATGGGTGTTTGGAGGTCTCGTTTTAATTTATTTATCTTTGTTTGGTTTGACGACAAAGTTTTAAAAAAAATTAAAAGATACTTCGTAAAACATCTAAATGATATAAGATTATGGAGTAGTTATCAATTTTGTTTCGGTAGATTTTATTTAAAAAAGTAATTTATTTCAATGTTAATGCGATTTTAATTTCAATACTGTCATTTTAATGTATAGAACATACTTCATGTTAGACATTACCAGTAACCTAAAAACATGCATCACGAAAAAAGAATAAACTTTTTAAAAAAAGGCCCAATCCGACTACCTGATTAAGTTACTATTAGTTTTATTTAAGTTAAAGAATCCAATTTATTGAAGATGAGAGAATAACAATAAGGATTATGTGGTCTCTGATCCCCTAAAAAAGATTTGTAGATAGTTACTACTTCACTATTTTTTTGATTTTATACGGTACTACTAATGCGGTCCCCATTTCATTTTCTAGGGCGGGCCTCCTATTAGGCGACCCATTCATGCCTTTTGATTTTTGTTTGTCTAATAATTGTCACGTTTATTTTGACCGTAACACTCTCTTACATTATTATGGTCATAAAAATAGAAAAGATCGATCCTATGCTGAATATATGATTCTAATGATGAGAGTGAATATTACTGAGGTAGCAAAAAAAACTTTGAAGATTGAAACTGATAGAGACCAAAGCAACCATGAGGATCCTAACAATCCATAATGGATCGAGAATTATCATTATTTTTTAATGATAGGAAGTAGATGTAGGGCGTGAGGACAAACTCAGCCCATCTCTATAAATAACCTTACATACTTGGAAGAAAAAAGTTCTTGGCGAAACTTAAAGAACGCTTGAAAATCCTAGCTTTGTTCTCTTGAATCTTTGATCTAATGACTTTGGGTGTTAATGAACGTAAAAAGGTTTAATTAACGTTGTTTAAACCCTTAACTAGGTGTAAAAACTTTGGGGTTTAGGCTTAAAAGGGGTGGGAAAAGACTGAACTACCCCTCTTAAAAAGCTATCAAAAACCTTCCACATGGCCATATACAGTTCGTAGTTTGATCTACGGACCATAGATTACATCCATGAGTTTGAATGAGTTTGAAATTGTTTTAAACTTTGAGTTAAAAGATGAGAATTTGATAACTTTTGAGTTTGAAAGACCAAGTCGTTAAGAAAGTGGTTTTCGGTGTCTTTTGGAGTTTCAAGTATCGAAATGGAATTCCATCGGCCTCGAAATGTCAAATCTGATTTTTGAGAGTTGATGGGTTTTATTCCAAGTCTTTTTGAGGATTTGAGGTCCTAGAGTGTAAAACTGTGAAAATTTAGCCTTTGGGTTGATTTTGGTCAACATTTGGGGTTCGGATGCTCGGATCAGAATTCTGAGAGTTCCATTTGATTCGGGGGATGATTTTCGACCTAGTTGAGACCTTGGTTAATTTTTGAGAAGTCCCGAGTTTGTTTAAGACTTTCTAGGCGTGAGTCAGTTTATTGTGGTTTTCACGATGTTGGGTCAAGGAGACCTCAGATTCGTGTTTTGACAGTTCCATTGAGTCTGGAACGTTGAGTTTAATTGATTTGCATATGAGGTTTCTGTGTACGGGGTTTTATTAGAAGTTGGCTTAATTTTTCTGTTGCCTGAATCTAGTGTTTCTCGTGATCACTCGGAAGAGATCGCTTTTGTGAGATGTTGTTTACTTTCATGAAGGGTCAACTTCCCTTGACATTCGCGATCGCAAAAGACTTGTTCGTGATTGCTAGCTTGGTAGAAGCGAAGGCTCGTTCACTTTTATAATGCCCGAGATTTTAGCGCGGTTCGCCTAAGCGAACCCCATACCTCATAGGATTTTGGCTTGAAAATTTTAGGGTTTATGCCCCGTATCACCATTTTTGAACTTGGGGAACCTTTGGTGGCGAATTTTGAAAGGGTTTCTATGATAGATCAGTTGAGTAAGTGCTCTTGATTATAAACCTCCATTTTCCTTAGATTAATTATGAGTTTTAACATCAAAATATGAGGTTTTGATTGGTAAATGATGAGGTTTCTCAAGAACCCAAGTTCTTTGTCACGCCTCAAATCTCATTAAGACGGACAGGCACCCGATGCCCTAAAGGCCCGAGAGAACCAACATGTAACCTGTGCTTACTATGCATGTAACTATGACAATCTTATGAAAAGTTCACATAGGATGCAACGATACGAACCGATATAAGTAGACCCAAAACGTATATACAAGACTTGGCCGTTGAGGCCACAACTTGTTAAGATGCAACTAAACCATATACATGAGTCTACAAAGCCTCTAAAAGATAGAAAACCTTAGAGTAGGTCGGGACAGACCCCATCTTACCCTTAACTACGATACAATACCAAAATGAATCTACCAAGGACTCAGTAAAGATCCAAAGCAAACTGGAGCTCACCAAAAGTAGTTGAGTATCGTATGCTCCTATTGAGGAGGTTTACTGGCTGGAGTACCTATGCCTGCAGCATGAAATGCAACGTCCCCCCCGCGAGGGATGTCAGTATGAAAAAATGTACTGAATATGTAAGGCAATAACATAAATAAAATAAGAGTTCGAATGAAACCAAGTATCAATATATGTGTGCATAAATCAGAACAGAAGACCACCTCTGTTAACTCTTGTGGGATCATGTATGTTACATTCTTGTCTTTACCTTTCTATGTGTTATGATCTTTATAAGGCATGTGATACGAATGACCAGCTGATCAGTGGTAGAAGAGGATGACTTATGCTAGGCATTTTAACCCTTGGGATGTGGTCCTCAAAATTACACAAATTGGGATTGGCCCATGCTAGGCTTTCACCCCTGAGCTGCCACCCATAATTATACAAATTGCTTCACTTAGATTCTTTAATCTTTGAGATTGTTGTTTTGGTGGTCATAATCATTTTTTAGATTTGGAAATACAGACCAGTAGTAGAAAACATGAAAATAATACTTCAAGATAGTAACAATGACATAAGGAGCTATGTAGCATCAATGCATTACTTGTGAGCTTAAATGATACAATTGACTTCAACTGACTGTAGAGTACTGAACATATAATGAAGTAATTCTATACACTAAGGAGAGGGGGAAATATTGTTAGCTATTTGGAGATCGTATGATGCCACTATGTTTCCTTTGCTAGGAATAGAACTTAGGAAATTCACTTATTGATATTAGTCGATATGGACACCCAATTTTGGCTCTCCACATTTAATAATAATAACAATAATAATAATAATAATAATATATATGTTATGAAATTTCTTGTAGGAATACGACAATATTTTTTATTATTTATTTTATTTGATAAATTTATTTCATAAATGTTATTTCTTATAAAAGTTAAATATTATATATATATTGCTACTTACCTTGTCATTTCTTAAATAAATGTCGCTCTTAAGAATTGAATCTATTTTTGTTCAAATATAATTTCTTTTGTCTCAATAGATATTTTTCGTACATTGTTCAAAATTAGAAAGCTTAATTAATTAATGAGTTACTAATTTATCTTAATTTAATTTTAAGAGTGACTAATTTTATCAAATAAGCTAGTCTTGAAAAAATATTTTTTTATTTAATAAATTATGACTATTTAATAAAGAAGTAGTTATAATTTAAATGATTTTAATTTGAGCAATTTTGGCAATCCAAGTCCCCTTAAACCGGCCAATCTGTGTACGCCACGTAGGCGAGCACATGGATTGTGCTTTTTAGCTTAAATCTTGACCCTACGATTAAATCTAACGGTCCTAGTTAATTAAGCTTTTTCCATTATTTAATATATATATATTCCGTTTAATTCATGATTTATCCTAACCGTCCGATCAAACGATCGGACGGCCTAAATTAAATACCAAAGTTTTTCATCTTTTCCCAAAATAAGTACAACTCCCATCGCCTGTCAAACTTTTTCCTTTCCCAGAAACGTTCTTCTTCCCCACACCTACGACGCCTCACAACCTCTCCTCCTTCCCCAGGCGCTGCCCTTCCCCATGCCCGTCACTCCTTCGTCCAATCAAAGAACGGCCATTGACCGCCGGAAAACAACAATTTCCGGCGGTCCCTTGCTTTATGTCTCCTCCATTCTCCTTTTTTGATGAACAGAGACCCCCACGCCGCCTATGCCTGATCACAACGGCTCCAAAACCTGAAAAAGTAACATTGATTTGCTCTGTAGCAGTAGTTCTCTATTTTCCAGTAAATATTTTGATTTCAATTCGTATCTTAAATCCAATTTTTTGCCTATAAAAGGCAGGCGTCTTCCGATTCGGAGATCATGGATCAACATCTAGGAACAAGGAAGATAATCTAAGAATCGATCTAGAACTACCAAAAAGAGCAAAATCACAGCACACTTCAAGTTCTTTTAGAGTTCGAAAGTTCCTTTCTTTCCTTGTCCTTCCATTTTTCTGTTTTGAATTCGAGTTTTTGAGGAATTTCGGAGTCAAAATCCCTTGACGTTAAAGCTTTAGTTTGCTGCTCCACACAAGGTCAGTAATCTCCCTATTCTTTAGTTTTTGATGAATTGATTATGGTCGTTTAAATGTTCTCATATTTGATCCAGTTTTCTGTTGTTAAATGTTTCCAGAATCTGCCTCGTGTTAGTTTTGGTTCAAAAAATCAGCCTGTAAATAGTTTTATAATGTGTTGATACTTGCGTCTTGTTAGAAACTTGAATTCAAACAATGAGTAAAAATCTGTCTTTGACGTAATTCTCCATTTAACTATCAGTACACAAAGGAATTAATGTGAAACTATTGCTTCTTCTTTTTTGAGAAAACTACGTGATGTCATTAAAATGAAACAAATCAGACTTGGGTTTAGCATCCTAAAATCGAGTGTTAATACCACAATAAATTTATCTTTGCATGATCTCTGTTGGCAAAATTTGCACATCTTTATGTCGGTAAAGTATTGTTCTTGAATCTGCTTCGAGCTATAATTAAAGTAGGCATGAAAACTTTCTCCTTTAAGATGATTGTTGCTTGAATTGGAGTATGTCTGAATCACTGTAAAGTTGGGTCGGGGAACATAGTCTTTTGTATTTTCAGTCGTCTCGACTTATTGTTTCGCTTGTGTGCGACTTGTTAAGTAATGTTGTTCATGTACTTTCTATAATTTGTGGCTGTTCTACCTAATTACATTATAAGCATAGTTATTATGCTCTAAAGTCTACAATGATAGGAGTTGTTTGGTTATTATTTATTACTCGTTGTTTATCTTATTCTCAATTGATAGTGAAACGCTCGTTTATATCTCTGCCTCTCTAAGTATTTGTATGGGCTTCACTGATTTCGGCAAGTAATTAATAATGGTGCATGAACCAGGTGTCTATGAAAATCATTAATTTGTTGTCAATAGGAAATAGTTTAAGACTAGGTCGTGGATTAAAATGGAAAAATTGTCAACTAATGAGGTGCTAGAATTGGATAAAATGATCGATTTCTATATGTTTTTGTCATTATTTGTTAAGCATGTTGCATATAGCTTCAAATCAGATCAACTTTGGATTAATTAGTCATTATAATGATCAGATTCAAAGAAGTTTTGCATCTGTCGTCCTAAATATGATATTGGCTGTTCTCTGGTCTCCAGAAAACTTCGCTCTTTCTCTAAAATAAATTTTGATAAGTTTCTCTCTTTGTTCTCACATCTCGACTAAGTGACTAGAAGAATTCTCTGTCCACGCCTAATGCTTCATATCTGATATAGCCCAAACTTGGTCCATATATTGATAGTCTTTAAGTAATTTATCATTTTAGTGTCATATATGATTCTGCGAACTTAGCTCATATCCCATGTATTTATTTCATCCTGCTCTAAGCACTGGACCTTCACTTGGTGTTTTACTCAGCTCCTCACTAGTCTTTGTCATCAACTCCATGCTTTGCTTCAACCTTTATCAAAACTTTGATTTTAAAATTTGATTGGTGTTTCATCAATGGTTGTTCTTCACGTTCAAAAAGATTGAAATATTTCTCCTGTTACGAGCAGATAGCTGCCAATGTGTTACAATGGTAGGATTGTAAAGTTTCAAACTTTATCTATCATTTTCCGTATATGATAATTGTGCATAGTGATATCTCTGAATACCAGGGAGCTTTCCTATAAATTAGAAGAGCAATAATGAAATGAGAATTTATTAATATGTTAGTTACACTCTTCTTTTGGCTAATTGTTTTTTACTTTGTTAGCAAACTAACTACTAGCCTACGGTAATGTTTAATCTTGATATTAGTTGGTTAACTTTGTAACCTTGTGGTGATAGGATTAAAAGTTTAAACATTGGTTATATTTTTTAGAAACGTTATATGTGAATATTGTTTGCTTCTTTTGTTAGACTAAAATGATAAATATATATTCTTATGATTTCAATAGACAGTGGCAGATATACTTAAGCTCACTTTATGATGTATAAAATATATTAAAATTTATGTACGCCAAATATAACTTACGGAAAGAGGTTGATCTGTAGAAAATCATTGTTGGTACAAGTTAACTTAAATTTGGGTTAACGGATGACTACGTGAAATTTATTTTGATTTGCCCTCTTACAAGTTCGAAGCTCATTTACTAATTTTTATCTATTTTCTTCGCACATGTACACTCGGGAGCGCGTTTGGAGTTAGTATATGACTTCATCTCTGTCCAAATCAGAGAAGCGACTGATAACCGCATAAGCTCATGTCTAGCAGCCTTTATTGCGTCAATAGTGCTCAACGCTTCTTTCTCACTTCAAAGCTTCACATGTTTTATATATACATATATGTGTTGCTATTTTGACTAACATCTTACTCATTAATGTTTTATATTTATATTTATGCTTGCTTTATTTTTTTGGGTTTATAGAAATCAATTGAGAGCAATAGTAAGACATAGTTGTTCATCTCCCATTGTTCTAGATATTGGACTTAGTATGACCACATGGCTTATGACGACGCTTTCTAACTTAGTTTCTTAATTCGTTACTTAACATATCTTTTGGTCGTGAAAATTTTACCCTTTAGAAGCGAACTTAGGAGTGATTTCTTTTATTTCTTTAAAGAAGAATATATCCATTTAAATTGGTTTTAATAAGAGTTAAAAACATTTTTTAGCAACTTAATAATTGCAGATTTTGAGGTTCAAAATTGCAGATTTTTAGCTCAAAAATTCCAGATTTTAGGAGATTTTTTTAGATTCAAAAGTGCAGATTTTAGCTTGAAAAATTCCAGATTTTGAGAGGTAAGAAATAGCAGTTTTTTTTTAGCAAGCAGATTTTATTACAAATATGTATTTTTTGGAGCAAAAAAACGTTTTGTCATGGGAGTCCTTATGACACAACATATTGGGATCAAAATAATGTATTTTAGTTCTAAAAAAGGGGTGCAGATTTTTAAAGTTAAAAACATCACGTTTAGGGGCTTCAAAGTATAGCAAGTCATGCATTAAAAATCACTACCTTGAAGACAAGAATACATATTTTTAGAACTTATAAAAATAAGAATGCAAGTTGTTAGATAAGTCACAATAGTGAGACCTACTTTATATTCTTTTGACATCATTTCTTTATGACGAAATTATATTTTCTATTATTACTATGTCTATTTTTAAATCACATATTGCTAAAATATTTTAATCTCTTAACATGCTATTTTCAAGATTTTAGATATGCCAATAGGTTCAAATACAAGGTACGTACAAATATATGTCATACACATAAAGGTATGAATTTTATATTTTTTTCTACATAACATATTATTTTTATCTACTACCCCCTTTTACGAATGTTATTTATTTATTTTTTATAAGTTATAAATCTCTACACTTTCATATACATGTCATTTTACCACATATAATCTATTGTCAATTTTTCCAACCTGTAAATAAATAATAAATATTCATATGTTTAAACAACCTATGTGTACATACGATACTTAAGATCACAAACTTTATATAATATTTTAACATCTAGTATCATTTATTTTATTTTTATTTTTTAGAAAACTTCATTCTATATATTTTCATTTAAATTACACATCACATATTACTACATATTTACATTCAACTACTATCTTATTTTTTACGTTTTGATAAGACGACAAATTTTCTCAAATTCAACATCTATATATTTTTAGGACAATTTTATTATGATACACCTATACATATATTTTTACATATGAATATATCGTATAGTTAAGTATATTTATTTTATTTTTACAAAACTACTATTAAACCTATTTTATAAGACATATATAGGTCGTACCTTGTATTGCACCCCTTTTAAACTAACTAATTAACTAATCATTGATTTTTAAAGCAAATAAATAAATAAGTTTTTCAAATCATATTTTCCTAAATTGAGTTTAAGGACTATCTTTGGATAGGCTCTGAGGGATGCTTAATACCTTCCCCTCGAGTAACCAAAACCCTTACTCAGAATCTCACTGGTTTCGCAAATCAAAACAGAGTTTATATTTACATACATAAAAAATGGTTTTTCTAATGTTTTCCTTAAAATTTAGGTGGCGACTCTAAAACAAACAAAACAATTTTTACCAAAAATCAGAGTGTCAGCCATATTATGTTGTGAACTGTTTCGACCTGTTCGAAATAGGGTGCGACAGTCGCAAGTATCAGATTTCATGACAAGGAATATGGAATCGAATAGCCCTACATACCTTATTTTCTGACCAATACAACTGTCACGATTCAGCCTCCCTTCTTGGGTGCTAATCTACAATATAAGTCATGATTAAGCTAATGTCAGCAACTAATCACATTAAGGCCCTAAAAAACAGTAGCTAAACACTTGACGGAAAGTAGGCCCATACAACCCTTACACAAATGGTGAACCACCACACCCTTTTTCTATACATTAATACAACTTCATACATCCTTTGCCAAGATACCCAAACTGCCCCCAACAACAATATACATAAGGCAGCCACTATCAATCTCTAAAAATCTTTCAGCATAATAGGAGAATATTGACTCAAGGATTTATCATCATCCATTAGTTCTTGATAAATATATACAAAATTCTCCACCCCAAACCTGTATTTAAAGAGAGGCAAGAATGGGCAGTAGTCTTACCTTAGTTTCTGGAAATTTATCCTCTAAACTTATACTTCAAGAACTGAAACTCTCTTTCAAACTTTTACTTGAAAAGGGGGACAATACTCAAGAATCCCAAGGTGCTTTAGGGCTGCTGATTGAAGCCAAGAGAGACCAAGAGAGAAACTTAAGAAATCTGAAAATTTTGCAAGTTAAAAATGGAGCAAAAGATCTGATCTTTATCCCTTTAAAAGGGAGGTGCAATGGCCGATTTTCTTGGCCAATTTTGGGCCATATATTGTCAAGTAGGTGACCACCTACTTGGCCTTTTAACTTGGGCCTTTTTGGACTTAAGACTATTGGGCCTTGGCTGTCCATTTTCCCTTTATTCTTCTACTCAACTTGGGCCAGATTAATGCAAGTAGGTGGTAGTGCACTTGGCTCAATTACATGGTAAAAAAAGAGTCTTAGTAGGTGATGCACCTACTTGGTCCTTTGGGTTGGTCAATAAGTCAAAGTAGGTGATGCACCTACTTGTCACCTACTAGCTTAATTAAGTCAAGCAAGCAGCTCGATTATTTTATTCCATTTTCTAAATATTAATCCCTTTTTCTTCAACTTAGCACTTAACTTTCAACTTTAAGCTCAATTACCACCTTACTACCTCTAGTTTAACTACTTCTGTCGGAGTTAACTTGCAGTACACATGCTGAAACGTGCAAGGCGTTACCTCACCTTCCGAGCTAGTTTAAACCAACACTAATCATATAAGAAGCACGATCCCTCACATATACTATAAGGCTATGTCAAGTATCACATGAATAGAACTAGCATACGCATAATACAGGTTGTTACATTCTTAGTTGAAATGAAGTTTGTGAACTGATTTCAAGTCCTATTTCTAAGGATTTTTCCTAATGAGTTCTTAAATGATTTTTCCTAATGAGTTCCTAAAGCCATGAGTAATGATTTCAAGTATTAAATTTTGGATTCAAACCTTAATTTTAGAATTGAGTTTTGTGTTGATTGACCCAACTTTCAAGAAGATTAATGGGGGTATTGTTGTTTCCAAAAAATTATTGTAAATACATCATTTTTATAGATTGTGTGGCTTCAAAAGTGGTTCAGAATGGGAAGAATCAACTATTTGAGTGATTGTTGACCAATTTAAGGCAAGTGACTTCCTAAACTTTGTATTCTAGTTGAATTTGTATGCTTCCTTTGTTGATCACGTGTTGGGAGTAATGTGAATTAGGTGAAGTGTTTAAATTGTCCACTTTTTATATCTAAATGAACAAAAAAGGGTTGAAATAAAAAGGTCTATGTGAGAATTGCCTTATTGTGAGTCTTGTTGATTGATTAAATGCTTGAAAGCATGATTATGGACTTGAATTGTATGATTCGTTATCTCTTTCATGTGGTGCGATATTGCTTGTATGCATTAATTGTAAACACTGTAATAAGGCATGTGATGATTTGTTATGCCAAGGTCTTTGCCGACGAGTGTTATTATGTCGAGGTTTATACCGATGAGTGTTATTATGCCGAGGTCTTTGCCGGCGAGTGTTATTATGACTCGGTCTTCGCCGACTAGTGTTATGCTATCGAGGTCTTTGCTAGCAATTGTTATTATGCTGAGGTCTTTGCCAACAAGTGTTATCATGCCGTTGACTTTATCGGTGAGTGTTATAGAGCCGATGGGAAATGGTTCCGGCTAGGGATGATCATTGTGACTTGATACACTCGATGTTTATGCGCGACTTACTTGTGGATTGTGATTGATGTACTTGTCATGTGTCACTGAACTTCTTGTCATTGAGATTGATTTATTTGATTTGTTTGATTGTTGAATTGTGAAGATTGAATTTTGAATATTGGCCTGCGAGCCGTGTATTGTAGAATTGTTAGGTTGGGCTGATTTTCATACAGGTTGTAGTTTGAGGAGGTTCCATTGGAGTGTAAGGTGTGTTCGATTTCTAGCTAGTTGCTTTATTTTGTAGGTTAGTTGTTGGGTACCGTGTTTTTGGTACTCAGCCCTTGCTTTTACACTTATGTAGTTTTCGAGCCCAGATCCGTGTGATCTTTTTCTCATTCTATTGATCTCGAGGCTCGTCAAGGACTTGAAGAGGTAGTTGCTTGTCATTCGGCGGCAAAGATTGAGACTTATATCTATTTCTTAATTCAACACTTATGTATTTAGTGGCTTGTATACATGTGACAACCAGATTTTTGGGGTTTAAATAAAAGAACAAGTTTTCCGCTTTATCTTGTTCTTGATTTTACTATTTTTCGCTTTTCTTTCATTTTCTTTGCATTGAGGCTGACTTGTCTTTGTAGAAAAAGACATCACCTCCATTTTTGGGTTGTGACATAATGGTATGAGAGCCCTAGGTTCATAGGCCTCACATGTGTACAAGCCAAGTCTAAGTAGACTCTTGAGGATCAATATGGAGATGTCTGTACTTTTCTTCAAGAGGCTACAAAGATTGTTAGGAACCCTTTTATTCATCTTTTCTTGTTGTGCGTGGTTACCTCGCTAGTGGTGAGTTGTTGCGTGTTGTTTTGGCAGATGCCGAGGACTAGAGATTCTGTTTCCAAAGGTAAAGGGGAGGCAGTCTCCGAGGCTATTGTGGAGACCCCAGCTAGGGGTAGGGGTAGGGCCCGAGTTGAGGTCGTGCTTGTAGAGTAGCACCGGCTAGAGGTGGTGCCCGTGGGTCGGCTCCAGCAAGAGGTAGAGCTAGAGAGATTTCATAAATCTTGGTGCCAACTAAATATTTCAAGTCTCGTATTCTTAAATTTTAAGCCTAGGATTAAGTCTTAATTCCTCCAAATAACATAACTTTAATGTTATTCATATAATACAATGTACCTATATTTAATTACTTGATATACCAAAATTTAAATCATAGTACGATAATTACAAGTAGAATCTGAAAAATAAGTAAATATCACGGCCAAAAACAAAATAGTATGTTACTCGCTAGAACTACAATTTGCAGAACTCAATATACTCACTGTATTTACTCCTAAATCATCATTACCCACTCATTGGTCTTATCCAATAATTAGACTAATCATTAACTAATGATTAACTATCAACAATTTGCTCAATTTTGACTAACCCTACAACATGAGCAGCAACCACAATGACATAACCCATAATATAATATTCTCTTCCTGAGATAAGATGATAACTTTATTCATATACCTAAGAATTTAATTATGTATTCACTGGATTGAGGATTAAAGTTCTCACCTGAACGATCGTTTCTCCTATGTCGTGCGCAGGTAAGTTTTCCGTATATTATTATTTCTTTCTCCTTCTTAATTTCTTACTTTAGAAAAAATAATTATGAATTAAAATGTTAAACCCCACTATTTAATTTAATTATATGGATCACGTGATAAAGAGAATTAAATAGGAAAAACTACCTAACCACACATACATCACTATCATATATACTATATTTATCTCTAGTTTAAAACAATTACACATATTATCATTTTTAATATTTATACCATATATTTTAAAAGATACACAAATCTCTTAAATATAGTATTGGATAATTATCTTAAATTTAAAATTAAAAAATTATCTTAAATTTAAACTCCTTAATTAATGTTCATTAACAAGTTAATTTTTTTTTTTATTCCCATCTACCGCCAATCGTTCCCCACCCCCATGTCCAGCAACCCACTTTCTTTTTTCTTCTTCTCCTTCTTTAATTTATATCTTCATTCTCTCAATACATGTTTGCATGTTCAAATCAGTATTTTACATATAGGTTTATTTTTATTGTTTTAGTATTCTCATGTATCTTGATTTTGTATCTGAGTTAAAATTCATAATGTTCTTAAGTTCAATTTTAAAAAGTTTTACAAATTAGGTTTTATATTTTTTGATTTTGTTGTTTCTCAAACACTTTAATGGTTGACCATTCTCAAAATCGAACGATTCTTGTTAAATGTACTACACATCAACAATATTATACTAAATCAGACAACTTTTATTTGTTTATTTTTACTCATTAATTTCTTATTGCAGGGACTGACTCTTCATCCATCAACGTAACATTCAAGCCGAGAAAAGATCTAAGTATAGGAACAACCCAATCAAGATGGAAGAATTACGTCAAGTTTTAAGTAACAGAACAAATACACCATTAGAGATGCAACAATATTGGATACAAATCATGAGTACATATATCTAGTTAAGAGTTCATGTATCTGACTTAAGATTATATGTATCTATGAGAAAAAAATTCAGATGCTAAAAAGGGAAGAATTTTGAAAATTTTTACTCTTTTTTTTTTTTTTGGATTAGTGATAAACAGATACTCTACCATCGTGATTTTTCTAAATTTGTATGCTTATTATGTATCCGGAATACATGTTTTTGCATTTAATGTATGAAACTAATACTTGATACATCATATTAATACTAGATACATATCAAAGATACATGAAATTTAAATTAGATCATCTAAATAGATACATGAAATTAATACTAGATACATATAACAAATACATTAAATAAATCTAGATACTTCTATGATACATATGGATGTACATGTATGATGCTCATGTATCTAAGTGTTTAGTTGATTGGATACATCATATATTGATATTTGATAATAGATCATCAAATTAATGAATTTATTATTTTAAGAGTAATAAAATAAAATAAATCAAATTAAATGACTAATATATAAATGTTTCTTTAATCTTTTATTAATAATATTAATGAATTTATTATTTTAAAAAATAATAAAATTAAATTAATTAAACATACCTTGATTTCCACCTTACATTAAGGGATTTGATTAATTTAAATTTTCAAAAATAATTATCCATGTATTCTGAAAATTCTTAATTACTTCTATAATTAAGGAAATCAGTTACAACCAACTAATTTAAACAAATAAAATACGTATCTCAGCTTTAAAATTCGGCAGATACATGCATCTCACGGATTCCAACTTGTGTATCCTAAGCATGAAATATGGTAGAGGAAGTAATATTTGAAACTATTGGGAATCTTAGTAATTAGGCCCTAAACTAGTGGAATTTGCGTAGTTTGCCCATTAAATAAGTCATGGACTTGGCCCATTAACTATTCAATTATATTAATTATTTAATAAATATTCATCAACTAAATACTCGTAGCTATCGAATATCTCAAAATTTCCATTTAAATTTTACGGGAAGAGTCAAAATAGTTCTAGTTCTCAAAACGACCTAGCGGGTCGTTACATAAATTGACTAAACAAAATAAATAACATCACATAAATTATTAAAGTAAAAAATATAATTTAAAAAATTAAAAGAAGCATTTTTACCCATAGATTCTTTATGACTTTGTTGAAAGCAACCATATGATGTGATGATTATCATTTCTTCCTCACCCTAATGTATGATATGGTGATGGAGAAGTGAAAGAATAACTTTGAATGAAATTTTTCTTGCTACAAAATATGAATTTATATAGAAAAAGAGGAGGAATACCATATGGTGTCATAAACTAACTAATAAATTTAATTTTGGGGGTTATGAAGATTAAAAAAAAAAGGAGTTATGAATATTATTAAGATCATAAGTTGAAGAGGTGTGAGTTATTGGTAGTTATTTCTTATTTTATTAAAGGTATTAAATATATATTATAGTGGTAGGTAAAAAATTGAATAATTGAATGTGAGACTTTTTGAGATATTAAAAATAAAATAATTAAATAATGAAGGAAAAATGGTATAAAAAAACAAAAAAAAAACAAATATGAATGGAAGTTATAATGTGTCACACCACCTTCTCTATGTTTCTCCTTTATATATATATATAGATTAGAAAAATCTCATGAGACAAGCAATACATTTCATAGAGTCAATGATCAATGCAATAAAATAACTTAATTGTAAGATAATACTCATAAGGATATATATATATATATTCACATATTTATCGTTAATATCACTCTTCACAATCTGTCTTGCCTTATTGACGCTTACTACATTATATTATTAATAAAACGACATTGAATGAGCATGATGTCTTTGCACCAGATGTTAGATACGTATTCACTATTTTATTTAGATCTTCGTAACTTTTGATAATTATAATATCGATTCAATTTACACGTATCTCAATTAGTATAATTAGTGTGACCTCAGTCCTCACGACAACGAATTGCTTGGAAGGCCATTAAGGAGAAATGGATGTCAAATTACACTAAATCCCATAAATACCCTTCTTCTCGGAACTTAAAAAAGTACGCATTTTTATTTAGCTAAAAAAGAAAAAAAAAGTGAATCAGAATTCAGAAAACGCTCCGCCGTAAGCTCGACAATGGCAAAGCAGAAGGAAACTTCCGCCATGGAAATCGACGATCAAAGTTCTATTCCTTCTGATCAGATCAGTAACCCTAAGTTCTCTGTCAACGGTATTCTCTCTCCCTCCCTGCCTTCCCAGAAATTATCCGGTGGAACTTCTTCATTCCTTTCCCCAATTGAATTGAATTGAAAATTGTGAAATCTTCTTTTCTTCTAGATTGCTGAATTTTAGCTACATTTTATGGTTTTGTAGTGTTACAACTTTTAAAATCTGCTCAAATGCAGCATGGATTGCGATTCGGTGATTACGCTCGTTATAGGTGCTATTCCGTTACACACATATGCTCCTCAGAGCAATGAATTAGTGATTTAGGTATAATTTGTTTTGAGTGATTTTTGTGTAAAAGGTTTAAGAAAATTGGAATTTGCAGGAGGTATTGTACGGCTCGATTAAGGAGATTATATAAATCTCTCAAGTTCACTCATGGACGTTTGAAGTACACTAAGCGTCCAATTTCAATAACTACGGTCACTGAAGTGAGGTGTGTGTATTTGTATTTTGTTTGTGATGTTTTTATTCCTAGTGTTAATTTGGTTTACTATTTAAGTGATGGATTGGTTGAAAAAATCGGTTTTTTTTTGTTCTATGAAGTAAGGGACCCCTAGCATGCCACAACATATAGAAATGTGTCTTGAAGATTGTATTACTTATTACAACAACAAAAATTTCCTTTCATTCTCAAACTAATTAGGGTCAATTATATGAAGTCTCTACATTTTGTTCGGTCCAAATTTCACTTTTTTCGATTACGGTGGTGTCTTGGCCATCTTGTGTGTGGCTCAACTATTCCACTGCATACTTGCTACCTCCTACTAGTAGAGTTACTTGGTAACTTTATCCACCAGGATTTAGGCAATTGGAAAGAAATTACCTAGTGTTTCTCTATTGGGATTCAAATGCTAGTCTCACATGATTTCATCCCACTTCATTGATCACTAGACTACACTTATTAATACAATGATATATATAAATCTAACAGTACTAAAAGATCAGTTGAAAATTCACGCAGGCATTGCCTAGTGAAGGTTTGTCAGAGAAGGGAAAAAAGAGAGGGAGTAGAAGAGTTTCTGCTGTACTGGGTTATTTGATTCAACAATTGTATGCTTGGAAGTCTTAAAAGTTCTAATTTATGTCATTGTTTGATGTTGATTAAGCTATCATGACGCCTTTTTTGGAGCTTTTGGGTGCATTTTCTTTAGTTAATATCTAAAAATTTGTCATGTTAATGATCTAGTTCCTTGAAGAAGTATAAAGAGAGAAGTAGTATAATATTTTTTGTAGTGTGACTATGATCTATATTTTCGGGGTTAGATTGGAGTCTATTGAGTTATGAACAATCTTACACTGCCTAATATGACTCATATTTTCTTTGTTATCTCCTGAATGTACAAACTTTACAATGTCAGTGATTTACTCTCGTTGTAGATTTCTTCACGTGGTTCTCTATACAGCTGAGAGAGCTTGGAGTCATGCTATGGAAAAGAAAACTTTGCCTGATGGACCAAATGCACGCCAAAGAAGTTATCTCATTGGTCGGTTGAGGAAGGCGGTTAAATGGGCTAGTCTTTTCCAGGAATTATGTTCCATCAAGGGAGATTCGAGAACATCTTTAGAAGCGGAGGTATGCTTCTTGTGTCATGATTCTCATATACATGGCATTATGCTTGCTCATCAAAGTATTTGATTTTAGTCATTCATCCAAACCATTGGTCATTCGACCCCTGAGGTGCTACTGGAGGTGTTGAGTTGGTGATCTTCTCAAAATGCTTTTTCCTTTCTATCTGGAAGTTTCTTTGTTCTTTTTCTTTTGATTAGGGTCAGGGAAAGGAAACTCATGCCACTAATGGATAAAAATGTAGTGGTGGCAGGAAGGCCATTGAGTCCTTCTTTACCAAAAAAATAATATTAAAGGAACAGGAAAGTCATTGGGTCCTTTAGAATAACAGTGTTACAGATTTTGGTGGACAAGCTTGATTCATTTGTTAATATCTTGTGACTTAAAAAATATACTAAAAGAAAACAGATTCTTCTGTGACTTACTTCTCTGTTTACCTTTCAAATTTTGCTTTTTGGCATCTATTTTTATGTTACGATTATCAAAGAAAGGACTGGATTTATATCTAAAAAGTCTGAACTTATTTCATAGAATTACTCTAATAGCTGACACTACCACAGCTTTAGCTGGCAACAATCTTTTTGGTCCATGAGGACTTTTAACTTCCGGTTAAGAACCTGACCCTTCAAATGACATCTGAAGTTTTAGCCTTTCGGAGGGCCATATGTTGTATGAAAGTGATAAGGCACGTATCTTCCATACTTATTCAAGGAGGAAGAAGTGAAGAAAGATAGGAGAAGATAATGATCTGCATCTTCTCAAATTCCTGTCGGTTTCACCCATGGAGCAATGAACAGTTTCTTACCGTTATTAGGAGTTATTTGGCAGTTACTTATGGTTACTAGTAGTTATCTATCCTTATCCTAAATAGTTATAAAGTAGTTATAACTTATAAGTTATCTATTATATAATAGGAGATCTAGTAAATAAGTAGACAGATGGTAATATATCTTTTAAATGCAGAAAAGGTTGTTCTAAGAGATACAAGATACTTGTCTCTCTTTGTATTTTCTGTTGCTTTTATCTAGTAAAAAACCTCTGTTCCTATCAGAAAGTTTCATGAATCAGCATTTGAAGAGCTTAGATAGGAGAGGATTCAGGCCATCTTATGTTATCATATGTTTCTCTTCAACTTGCAGTCAACGATCAACTGTACCTCAATCCCAAATTAGTTGGGTTAGAAAAAATAAACCATCTATATATTTCATTCTATTTGGGTCCATGTCATTATAATACTGGCAAGAGAATCTGTCTTTTGACACAAATTAGATGTTCTTTAAATCTTGTATTTATCTCCATTTGGATCTAATGTAAGTGTAAAAAACAATAATTGAGTATTAATCCCGACTAGTTGTAATTGCCTATATGGATTGTTTGCTTCTACTTGATCAACGGATGGATCTTTTGCTCCTATTCTGTTTTATTTTTAGTTAAGTTGACAGTGATCCCTAAAGAAAATTGTATATCTTTGAGACAATTTCTCTCCTTGTGGTTTTAATTTTACCTCGTGGTGCACCTATAAGTGGATATGACCCAAGCAAATAATATTACTATGAAGCTTCATCACAGTATAACTATTTTTTTTTTAATACTGACCGTCCACTTACCACAATCATCTCTAATTTGTTAATGGAACTGGCTTTGAATACATAGTTGAGTTGTCTTGTACTTGCTAATGACTTCAAAAAACTGAATAAGTTCCTAAGTGTTAGAATCCTTGTCTAGGTTGTAGCTTATACTCTTGGAAGGATAAAACAAACTAATCCAAGCAACTTACTTGGATAGAAAGGATAAAAGCGAAGAAAAGAGCTTCATTTGGATGACCTTTAGGGCGCCAAACTAGCTGTTGAAATTTTGAGGAAAAGAAATATACATATACTAGCTGGTGCGTATGTGTAAATGCTCGAGAGAAACGTGTTTGTTATCAATTGTGGTGGACACGGGACAGTACTGATCTGTTCAACTACAGTCATTAGTGTTGGCTATTGTCAAGGATGTGATATTCAACCACAATCTCAGTAGATGAAAAAATGTAGCTCCTTTACTATCAATCCTGTTCTAAAAAACGGTTTTAAAGCTGCCGATTTTCACTTATCTTTCTTCCCTTTTGTGTCGCTAATCATTTGCCCAACCCGGTTTATCAGTTTTGTTTAATGAGAACTTAGTACAATGTTAAATCTGTTTTTTAAGCTTATATAATTGGTAATGCCTTTCACCTTGCCTTTTTGACACCTACCTTTGTATGTTGGTGGTAGAACAAAGAATCAGATCATGTTGTTAATTCTCTATTTTTTTAATGTACTGCTTTTATCTGGGGGGGGGGGTATTTTCTATGATTAGTAAAACTATTTACCTTGTATAAAAACAGAGAATCAAGCTATGCATATCTGCAGATTGTCGAAATAAGATTTTTTTTTCTTGGTGGAGATTTTGCATAGACAATAGTTAATTCATCCAAATTACTGAACACCCTAATCACTCCATTCCATTTCTAATCACATCCTTTTAGCATTGTCATTATTCTTTTTCATTGCTCTTTGTGTAGGCATTGCTGCTTCATTTTGTGTCTCAATGCTTAAAGTGACTCAATATAGTTTTTAATTATTGACCAAAATCTTCAAGAGATAGATTTTATAGTGTGACTCAGCAATCTGGTTTCCTAATCCACAGGCTTATGCTGCATACATGAAAGGGAGTTTATTGTTTGAACAAGATCAAAACTGGGACGTTGCTCTAAAGTGTTTCAAAAGCGCCAGGTACCGTAGCCTTTATGGAGACTTATTCTTCACTATTGCTGACAGTATAATGGCCAGATAGTCTAGTTTGTTTTCAAATGATATCCATAGAGGATGTTGTAGAATAATCTCTTCATTCTGCTCGGCATATCCTCTTCTCTTATTTGAATTATACTATTGTTTCAACAAGGTCCTGAATGCTCACTATCTGACTAATTTGGATAGGGCTGTGTATGAGGAGCTTGGAAAATATGGAGATCTAGAGAACCAAGTATTGTGCCGTGAGCGGGTTGAGGAACTAGAACCTAGTATCAGATATTGCTTACACAAGATTGGTGAGTCTAACTTACAAACTTCTGAACTCGTTTCCATCGGTGAAATGGAAGGGCCTGCACTGGACCTTTTCAAAGCAAAGTTGGAGGTGAGCTGTCATTTCTAAGTGTATTCTACGATTTATCCCGATAAAATAAAAGTGTGTACGGTTTATAGTCACTATTTTTTTGTTGTAAGATAATGCTTCCATTGTACTCTGGGTGCTGTCTTTCTCAAGAATTTTTTGAAAAATGAATTTTGATGATTATTTGCTCCTTATTGATCTATTACTCTCTTTTCTTTGTTTACAGGCTGCTATGGCAGAGGCAAGATCCCAGCAGGCTGCATCTATGACAGAATTCCATTGGCTTGGAAATAGATTTCCAATTTCAAATGCAAAGACACGGGTGTCCATTCTGAAAGGTATGTAATTACTTCGATGAAAAAGGTAGCACTTTGAAAAATACATCAATAGCCAACTTACTGGAGGTTCTAACATTAGGATTTTTTGCTCTCTAAGTTTGGAATTCTTCCACTCTACGATTTTGAACCAAATTAACCTAGTTTCAGATTTCGGTCTGCATACTTGTGTTCGTTATGCAACAAAGCATTTCTAGGGCATTAGTTAATATTTTCTACTTATCTTTTGGATGTATGTACTTGAAGTTCTTGTAGGTTGCGGAGCACTCTCTATGACCCTTTTTTTTTTTTGAAACTGGTAATGTTGTATACCTCAGCATTAAGGTATGCTGGAGAACTCCAAAAAGGTAGTAACAAGCTAAAACAAGAGACTAATTACAGTAATCCTAAAAGATCTACTAATTGTTCAGCATTTTCTATACAATGTTCTTTACACCAAAAGTAGAAAGTTGCAATGCAGCTCCCTTTGATTTTCTGAATGTTGTTGAATCTATCTTCAAAGTTTCTTCCATTCCTCTCCCTCCAGATAGTCCACCAGATACAGTGTGGGATTATTCTCCACCACTTCTTCTGTGTCTTGTTTCCCCCTCTCCTAATCCAGCAACTTAACAAGTCTGTTTGTGCTCTGGCATTGACCATTTTGTCTCGGTTAAACCGAGGAACATAGTCCAAAGCTGAGATGTGACTTTACAATGGAGGAACAGATGATTATTTGTCTCTCTAGCATCACCACATAACATGCATCTAGACACAATTGGCAATCCCTTTTTCTGCAGGATCTCATGAGTGAGGCAAGCTTTCCTGATTACTAACCAAGCAAAGCACTTGATTTTAGTAGGAGCCATACTTTCCCATACATGCTTACAAGGACCTATTTTGTTCTCAGGCATCCAGGATACCTCTTTCCTATAAATTCTACCTACAGAGAACTTGCCATCCTTATCATGTTTCCATCTAAAAGTGTCATCCTCTACAGTAGTGCCTTTGAAACCATCAATCATCTGCATTAGCTCCACAAACCTGCCTACTTCCTAGTCATTAAGATGCCTCCTGAAGAAGAAGTTACATCCCTGTGGGGACCAGCTATCAGCCACTGTAACCTCAAGGTTAGTGCATATATTGGCCAGATCAGGGAAAACTTGCATTAAAACTTCTTGTCCAATCCATAAGTCCTTCCAAAATAGTATTTTGTTCCCAGCACCCACCTCATAACATGAATTCTTTACTAGTCTAGGCCAAAGATTTCTTATAGATCTCCATACCGATGTTTCATAGGTCGTTGATACTGCATTGGTACACCATTGCTCTGTCTGGCCATACTTATTCAGGATTACCTCCTTCCATAGAGTATGTTCATTTCCATTTAATCTCCATAACCATTTCATGAGCAAGATATCATTCTGCAATTTCAGATTCCTGACTCCTAAACCACCAGCCTCCTTGTGTAATTGTGCAGTCTTCCATTCTACCAAATGATGCCTCTTTCCCTCCTTGTTCCCGAACCAAAGAAAATTTCTTCTTAATGGTCCAACTTCTTGACTACACTTATTGGAATAGGGAATAGGGACATCACATATGTGGGAAGCGAGTCCAGAACTGCATTTATCAAAGTGAGCCTGCCTCCAAGAGGCAAGTATTGTGTCTTCCAGTTTGCCAACTTCTTTTCCGTCTTTTCCAAAATCCTATCCCAGATAATCAATTCTTTGTGTTTGTTGCCTAATGGCATGCCTAGATAGACTGTTGGTCATTTGTCTGCCTTACACCCCAAGATACCAGCTAGTTCCTCCATCTGCACCACTTCTTTGATAGGAAAGAGGTTACTTTTCCTCCAGTTAACGCTTAAACCAGAAATGGCTTCAAAAACAATTAGTATCATCCTGATATAACAAATTTGTTCAGCTATAGCTTCACAAAATATCATAGTATCATCTGCATACAATAGATGACATACTTCCATATCTACTCCTGTTCTGCTGCTAACCTTGAATCCCTTTATCCACCTGTTGCTAATTGCAATCCTCATCATAACTGTTGAAACTCTCCACGGCAATGATGAATAGGACAGGGGAGAGAGGGTCACCTTGTCCAAGACCCCTCTCTGACGGAAAAAAAACCCACAGGTTCTCCATTTACAATTATGGAGAACCTAACAGTTTTAATACAAAATCCAATCCATTTCAACCACCTTTCACCGAATCCCATCTGTCTGAGGATGTTTAGCAAAAAAGCCCAATTCACATGATCGTAAGCCTTTTTTATATCTAGCTTGCACATAATGCCTAGCACCTCCCTTCTCAATCTAGTATCCACACATTCATTGGCTATTAAAGCAGCGTCCATAATCTGTCTTCCTTTTATAAAGGCCATCTGATGAGTGTTCACCAACTTATTTACTACCCTTTTTAACCTTTCTGTCAAGACTTTGGTAATGATTTTATAGACCCCACTGATGAGACTGATAGGTCTATAATCCCTTAATGCAACAACTCCAATTTTCTTGGGAATGAGAGCCACATAAGTCGCATTGAAACTTCTTTCAAAAGCCTGGTGAGAATGAAAATGTTGCAAAGTGTTCATGATATCTTCCTTCAGATGAGTTGCCTTCTAATGTTAAGGGTGTTAACAGTTGCAGATTTGCATGTCTAGTCTTAGCGACAGCGATGAGAAATTTAACGGAGTATAAAATATGTAACAATAGGAGGCAAACCAAAATTGTAACGAATTCTTCACTAGGAATGCTATGTTATACATAATGCAACGAGTCCGTTATCTTACTAAGAATGAATTATACAGATGCATATATTATACTCCCTCTAGTCCATATTAGGTGAATTTTTGGGGTATGGCTCATCTCTTTAGAAAAATATTTAAGGACTTAAATTAAATGCTACTTTCCACTATTAACCTTTTGATTATTCCAAAACTATTCTCCTAGAAAATATAAAGTAGTTAAGAACCTCATTTAAGGGAAAGGTAAATATGGAAACAGTCCCTATAATTCTCTTGAACTTTGAAAAATTCACTTATTTTGAACTGTGAAAAAAGTCCCAACAATTCACATGATATGGACTAGAGGGAGTATAACGTTGTTGCTTTTGCAATCTTGAGTGGGACATGAGAATTTTTACTGGCTTTAACTTAAGAGGTCCGGAATTTAGTTCTTAAATTTCTCCTCCACATTTTTGCATCTCTAGTGAAATACTCCTTATGTTCAATTTTATGTGACAGTCTTTCCTTGTTAGTTTGTTCCAAAAAGAATGACACCTTTCTATACTCGGAAACAATTTGACTTTAAACTTCTCATTTTACCCTTAATGACATGCGTTTATAACCACAAAAATATCATGGCATATATAAACCACAAGATCTAAAAAAAAAAATCTTTCTTGAACTTTGTTCTCAGTCAAAGCCTTCCACATAAATTGAAATGATGGGAGTAACTTTTAACCACTTCTTTGGATTTTGGTCAACTAAATGCATATTTGCATATCTGCCTTTAAAACATCATGTTGGTTTTTACTTTATTTTAAACTTATATTACCCACTGTACCATTCATCAGCCCAGGAACTGGAGAAAGATATCCATGGTTCAGCTGCTGATTCTCTTCCAGCAGAGAAGAAACTTGTGTTGTATGACAAAATATTTGCAGCATATCACGAAGCCAGGAGCTGCATCCGGAATGACCTGGTGAGTGACTACTCCTTGTCTTACATGGAAGTAGCTGACTCTTGGAAATTTCAAGTTGCTCTTGAATATTGCATACATCAATTTGAAGTCCTGATTTGGTCCATCTTATACATGGTTTTTCTTCTAGGTTACGGCTGCTAATTCGGAAAATGTTAAGGATGAGTTAAGTGGACTGGATAAAGCCATTGGTGCAATTTTAGGGCAGCGAACCATTGAGAGGAATCAGTTGCTAGTTAAAATAGCTAAAAGCAAGCTCAACAAGGTCCGTGATGATAAAAATGAAAAGGTCACAAAACCGGAGGAGCTTGTTCGGCTGTATGATCTACTGCTACAGGTAACAATTATTGAGTGTTATTTTTTTATTACATTCTTAACCAGTGCATTTTAGATCAGAGTTGGCAATATGACAAGACTCACTTATATGGCTACTGGACTGCACTATTAACTGCTTGCTTTGTTGCAGAATACTGCTGATCTTTCTGATCTAGTTAGTTCTGGTAGAGATAGAAAAATGGAAGAAGTTGCCTTAGCTGAAGAGTGTGAGCTGAAAAGTATGGTTTTCCGAGCAGAAAGGTTCGCCTTTTATTACTTCATTCAATTGAAATGTTTACTTTGAGCCGAGGTCTATCGAATATAGCCTATCTACCTCCCAAGGCAGGGGTAAGGTTTGAGTATGCACTACCCTCCCTAGCCCCCACTTGTGGGACTATATGTAGTTGTATTGTTTCTTTCATTATGCGATAGTTGAAATGACGTTTCTGGTGAGAAGGGGAGAGTGCAAGACTATCTTCATATGGTTTTAGCACTTCTTGTAGCCATCAAAAACTAATATTTATGGTGAAAGTTTTTTTTTTTTTTTTTTTATAAAGCTAATATTATTGGTGAATTTACAGAACTTTATCTCAGATAAGGAAGTTGTACAACTTCAATGTACAAAATGCT
This sequence comes from Solanum chiquidenum, assembly GCA_029582725.1. Taxonomy (NCBI): domain Eukaryota; kingdom Viridiplantae; phylum Streptophyta; class Magnoliopsida; order Solanales; family Solanaceae; genus Solanum; species Solanum chiquidenum. Next base: position 14,372 of record JAJOOS010009601.1, on the reverse strand, counting down.
CAAGTGATGATCAATGAAATAAAGCTTGGTGTATTTTAATGTAGTCCTAGAATGAATGTTTTCTTGTTTGAAATTAATTAAAAGCTTTTATTTCAATTTCCGTCCAGGTGCTTCTACTTAGCAAAGTCCTATAGTTCGGCGGTTAAGAGGACAGAAGCTTATGCCTTGTACTCTCGAGCTCGTTCTTTAGCTGATGCAGCTCTTATGAAACTGCAGTCTGCGAATGCTGCTGATCAGGTAAGCACTTTATTAGTCTAAGTACCTACTTTTATTATATTATGTTATGGTGCATGTGCTCTTAATTTTCATTGATAGAGCTTCCTAGCTGTTTCTTATAGGATGACTAGTAGAAAGGTGCCCGTGCTAGATGCAGGCCCAACTCCAAAAAATTCTACTCCAAAATGTTCAAATTTGTATCTTTATGTATTCATGATTTCCTAACTTCCTCAGAACTTGATATCTCATCTTAAGATCTTTCTTTTAACTTATAGTATACTGCAACATTAAGCGTAAGTTGATTAATTTTTTTTGAAAGGATAAAATGTGATACAAATTTCTATGGTTTTAAATTTAGTAATGTATTTTATACTCTTTTAATATTTAGATTTGTTTTTTATGTTACTGAATATTTAAAATATTATAGCCCATGCTGTAAAAGGTAGGACACACCTGGCATATAAGTAAAAGATTCCTTGTGTTTCGTCATTTAAATGCACACTGAATCCTATGTTACAAGTAAACAATGCACAAAAGTAACACAAACTAACCACAATGCCATAAAAATGGATTTTACGACTTTAAGCAGCCATGTTGACCTTCAACTGCTAACTCTCCCTTGTAGTAAATTCTGATGCATAATTATAGCATTCTTTTAGTTTCTACTTATGTCGCTTCAATTAGTAATATGAGTGTGAATGATTCTTTTTTTTGTATCTTCTTCTGTCATTGTTTTCTCTCCATCTGCATCAGGTCATCATCAAGGAACTGAGAACACTGTGTAACGAAAGCAGAGCTAACAGCTGTGTTGAGCATGCCAAAGGAATTATGGAGGAGGAAAAGGCTCCAGAAAATCTCTCGAAAAAGATATCAAATATCTCATTGAATGGAACTGATAAGAAGGTATGATTTGGCCTTCCATATGTCTGTTGAGTACTTTTGCAATCATTCCCATTAGTTAATTCGTTATAGTATTCACCTTTTCTTTGACGTTCTTGGTGCATATGGAACCACATATTCTTAGACTACTATATGAAAAACTAGGGAATAAACCTATGGAGATTTTCTGTGTCGTAGAACTACTTCCGACCATCTTCTTCTATGACCTTTTCTGATTGGGTTTGATCATATTGAATTCAGAAATTTTGGATTTCTTCTGAAGAATAATTATTGACTGCTGGATTATGTGAATTTGGAGAGTTGGAAAAAGAATTAGTTCAAATTAAGAATTTTGAATTCTTGGTAATTCAAAATCTAGTCAACATTAGATGAGCCTCTCGCTTATTATTAGCAAAAACATTAATAGTTTTCTCAATCTCATGTCCTTTAGAGGATACTGCATTTTGTGTGCATGATTCCTCAAATTACTAGGCATAATGTGACATGAAGTTGTAAATTCCGTTGCTTTTCTAGTGTTTGTGCTGGAAAAGGTTTCAACTCATGAAATAAGAATACAGTTGGAGATTTTTTTATTTTTTTTTTGATAACCGAGAAATCCGTCTGTGACCCGCCCTTTGGACCAATCACAGCCTTCTAAACTCGGTGGATAATGGGCCCGCCCCTCTACCCTTCTCCCACTTAAATACCAGGCTTCACTTTGCATGGTGTGGGGCTTGAACCTACGACCTAAGCCACAAATCCTCCACCTTTTGCCACTTGAGCTAGACCTTGGGGGCTACAGTTAGAGAATTTCTTCTGGTGTTATAATTATGCTTGTGTCCCCAAAAGAAGGTTAGACCTGAACTACTAAGAGTGGTGTTTCTTCATTAATAATTCTCGCTGAGTACGTCACCATTGTGGTTGACACAAATCCCCACCTCCACCCCACACAGTAGAAATTTCAGTTTTACTTCATTTCAGGTTTTTATCCAATTAGTACTACATAGATGCTCCCAACTGTTGGACATATTTTCTTAATAGTTCTATATAAGCTAGCACAATATTAGCGTAACCTGAATGTTTGAAGCTCCAAGTATGATTCTGCCTTGATAAATTTTTTATACTCGATATGTGGTAGTTACTTGAAGTGTTCATGCTACTTCTCTTTCAATAATTCCATGCTATGTTGCTCGGATTCTTCAAAAATACCAACGGGTGCATGTCGGATTCTCCAAAAATACTTTACTTTTGGAGAATCTAACATGGGTGCAATGTCGAAAGTGAAGAGTCTGTGCAACTTAGATTCGTTGGCAGTTGATTGCCTATTTATTTTTATTCCAAGAACTGGGTCCTTTATACACTTATTTGTTCGGGGTTGTTTTTAGGCATTATATTTTGCATTCGTCCTTTTCTAGTTTGTCTCGTCTCTGCTTTCATTTCCATTTGTGCTCTTCTGATTCCCCTGATGTGTGTAATCCATGTTTTTTACTTCTTTTAGATGGAGAAACTTCTCATGGAAAAATTGGATACATACGAATCAGCTGTTGGTGAAGCCAACATGAAGGTTGCTCCTCGAATTGAAACTTTTCCACCTGCCTTCCAACCAGTTCCTCGTAATCCCATCGTATTGGACCTGGCTTATAACCTTATTGAGTTCCCATCACTGGATGATCGTATGAAGAAAGATAAGAAAGGTTTCATTAGTAGGTTTTGGGGCTGACCTTTTTTTCTTGGTCATTGATTTGCCAGTTGCACCATAGAGTTGAGGCAATTTTGTGAAATTTTAAGCTGCGAAATTCTTCGACATGCCTTTAGAAAATTTATCTATACCTGAGAATTCTCAGAAAATTCATTCTGTATGCACTCTGTTTTTTTAAGTTCCAATTTTGGATCAGATTTCAAAAGAATCTTGAACAGGCGGAATTTATTTAGATGTGCATTCTACTCCTATGTTGCATCTCTCTATATTTCAACCAAAAAGAAAATTAAACAAGTTTGTTTTAAAATAAAGGGTAACACCCAACTACCTCTATTTCAATTTGGAACTAAAGTTAATTGTAAAATGCTTTGGGTTGGATTCTTAAAGATGTGGTCTCTTTGTACTTGTTCTCAATTTTTTAACATCTTGCGATGATTTGATGTCGTTCCTACCAAGTATTAGAAGGTACATCATACTGGCAATGGATCAACTTCTGTTTACGTGAGGGCAATTTATTTTGGACAGATTGGTCCATTTTCTGTCGCACTTTAAATTAACCCTTTAAACATGTGCAGAACGATACAATCTGTAGATTGATTTTGGTTACATCAGCTCTACGTCCAACATATGTCACTCAAGAGCCAAAGTCATTACCAAAATGGTCAACATATGCATCTTGTATCAAAATCAATTCCCAGCAAATTGCTGCATATCATTGTTCTCTCTATAGATCAAAACAGTCAGATATCTGGCAAAATGCTTCAGAATGCTCTGAAGCTCACACAAAATCAAACACTAGATCTAATCATGGGGTTGAATTATCTGCTTAACACATACATCCATGCTCGACACAGTTATGATTCACACAAGTCATACCAAATGCCAAAATGAAGATCCAAAACAGAATTACAAACACTTTTTTCGTATACGTTTGACACAAATACATCAGCGCAAAATGAAGATTCATGTACCCTAGGTGAAAAGAGAAATATACCTGCAAACATGTGATATAGCAACATATTTAGGTAGGTAGAGGTCCGTCGAAAGAATGTTCTTCGCCCGAATGGAAGAAGAATCCAATGAAAACAGCAATTATCCACAGCAAGAAAGTCACTGTCACCAAATGGAATTTCTTTGAGACAATGGCATTATAGCAGTCCTTGTCTTCAGGGAGTCCATAGAACTCTTCAACTACAGTGTTCATGACAGCATCGAGAAGCTTCTTATACCGAATATCAATATCTGTTGCATTCACCACTTGCAGTTGAGCTTCTCTTAGGTACTTTACTGCCATTTCAGCCTCAACAGAACCAAACTTCACATCACTGATTTGTGGAATTCCACTACGGCTATTCGAACCAGTGCATTCTTTGAACCTGTCAGAAGTTACTGTCGATGACAATGGAGTCAGATCAACAAGAGGATCCACTGCCTCTGATGAAGAAGAAGTCTCTGGAATCAACAACAAGTCCTGAGAGGAATAGGGATCCGAAAGTTACATCTCAAATACTATAAGGAGTAGAGAATAGAATTTCGCAGACATGAAACTCAATTCAAACATCTCAAAATTGAAAACATTCATAATTGAGATACAAATAGCTTATTTATCGCAAGCTGTGTAAGAAATTATGAACAGATTTTAAATAAACTAGTGAAATCCAAGCGAATTGCATACTTCAACCCTAACAGACACACACACAGTACTGCTGAAAAGTGAAAACTGAGTTCATAGCTGCGAAATCAAAAAATACAGAGAAAAAAACACTTCAAATGAATAAAAGGTCAAAAAATTACATACGTAAATCGGATTTAATGAACGGACTCAGCTAACTCAATTTTGTGTAAATACTATAATTACTGATGAAAATTCGCGCACACATCCTGAATTATCTCAGCGGCGTATTCAGTGAATGAAATTAACGGAGAAGAAATTGGAACTTGTTCGCTGTTAGGCTTGTGTGAGAAATACAATTAACGATGAAAATGCAAATATATAGCTAGAAAATTGATGACGCAGGGGGCATTTCGGAAATTACCTCAGCGGCGGATTCAGTGAGTAGACTATGATCATCTGAAATCAGAGAAGAAGTGCCGATTGATGATTGAGAAAATGAAAAGGCAGCTTGCGATTCAAACACAGAATTCAAGTTCTTCCTAGTGCTCTGCATACAAACAATAAGATGAATATAACAAGAGAAAACAGAGGATACATATGTATGTTCATTGTTGAGAGCTTCTATACTTTGATCGTCTTCTTAGTTTGATCGGCGGAGATGGATTTGGATCGGCGATTTCCGAGCTCCTTCAATGGTGTTTGAAGATGATGCTCTCTCATGTTTTTGATGTGCGCCAAATGCTTTTTTGGAATTTCAAATAAAGCTTTGGGATCTCCTATATATACGGATAAATTTACTCTATTTTCCAATATTAAAATATAAGTATTTAGAGAAGAGAATAGAAAATGATTTATGGTACTTTTTATTTTTTGGGTAAAATCTTATGGTACGTACTTTTGTGGTTTTAGCCGTCTTTCTTTTTCACTACTAATTTTTATTTTATTTTATGAACTTGTTTGGATCAGCTTTCATCCTCCTTAATTAATTTTACAAAATATTTTTTCCAATAATAGCACGTATCAAGTAATTTTTATCAGGGTACTCTTCAAAAAGATTATGATTATTTTTTGTTATACTTTTGATATATAATTCGCTCAATAAATATTTTCAAATAATTTTATTTCTCAATGGGTCTGTCAAATTTAAAGTTAACAAATTACTCATTATGAACATGACAATTTTTTTTTAAAAAAAGGCACATACTTCAACAATTAGTAAAACATTACTTAAATGATATTTTCAACAAATATTCTACTAACAATGAAGACAAAAATGCCTTTAAAAGGAAAGATAATAATATAATCATTTGATACTACAAGATGATCAACTTAATAGCTTTAATAGTAGTTCAATACAGCAAAATGATGTTCTAACAAAGGACATCAATTAAAAACAAAACATGAACCAACTTAAACAAACCACACACATAACATAAGTTGCTCGAATTTTCCAAAAATGTTATCTCACCCATGTGGGACCCTAAGAACTGAATTACCATTGAAGGATTCAACACACATTCGATAACAATTTTGAAAAGTCCAAACAACATAACACAACAATTATAACAACACTATTGACACTGTAGATTCCATCACACCATATTAAGAATATCTTATTAATCGCGAAGTCTGCGGAAATACTCAGAAGGGTTACTCTCAAATTCATCCCTGTAAATGTAACTGTCGTTTCTGCCTGGAGCTTTCATCAATTTTTTGTTGTTAGACCCTCCATTATTAATTAGCTTACACAAGCCCCATCCTAGCAATACTATTCCTGCACCAATTGCAATTTTTTTTATCACCTCTTCTTCTGATGAAAGCCTGCCTATATTCAACTGCTCAATATTTTCACCACATTTTTTTTCTTCAGAGTTTTTTGCAGTACTTTCACAGGAACCCATTACAGATTTATTTTTATTTTTATTTTTTTTAGTTTCTGTTTAGTTGTACTAAATAAACAAAATAGCCTAATTTATAAAGACAAGGTTAAACTGTAAGTTGGATTAATTAATGAATGTTGTCGAATTAATTAAGTGTGACGGTCCATTTCGCTCTGCATTGGAAAACTGAAAAATTTTGAAGGTAAAAAGACGTGGGGATAAATTAATTGAACTATTGGGGAATATCAATAGTCAACTAAACATGGAAGATCATCCATGCATTCATATTATGATTTGATACATTATATTTTAATTATTTTTTTTAATTTGAGGTACATTTTATAAAATTAATTTTATTAATGATGTTTTTGTATTCTAAATTTTACTATTATGATATTATATAGTTATTTAGTAATAAGAATAATATAAAATATAATAATAACACCTAATTTGCTAAAATAAAATATTTATTTTTAGTATAAAGAACAAGTAGGGTTTAATGGAAAAGATTTAATTTTTCTCTCAAAACTAGGGTTTGATTTGGGAGGATGAATTGATAGAGAATTCTGAGATCTCAAGTTCAAAACTTAGCATAGACAAAAAATATTAGATGAAAAAATTACCTGATATTTGTTGCTGGTGGGAGATAGACAAGCGAAAAAACTGGACCGAACATCACAATTATAAAAAAAAAAAAAAAAGTCCCTAACTTTCTTTTTTCTTCCTCCTCACTTGACATTAAAATTGCTAATGGACCATTTTCAAGCTTGAACCATTCTCTCCCAAGTTGAAGAATCACCAAACGCTACTCGCTTGCCCAGGCAGCTTGTCAGATGGTCACCTTTGCCATACTTTGGCTTCATGTAACTACTACAAAAGTGTATTTCCAACTCTTAAGTCTTTTTTAACTCACCGTAGAAGCTTCTATCTTTTTGCTCCTTTGGTGGACTGAACTCACAACTTTAGAGTTGGAAATGAGGGGATGCTTACCATCAGAGGCGGATCTAGGATTTGGAGGTCGTGGGTGCCACATCGTTCAAGATAAAAGAATCGGTTGCTTTATCTTTGGATTACCATTCGGGTTATTAATCTTTTTCGATTTTATAAACAAATCAATCAAACATGCATGTTAGTAATATTTTCTTTTAGATATTCTGAGATAAGAGATAACTAAACAATTTAATTTTATTTCCTTTTTGGAATTAGATGCTTATTCGCCGAAACTTTGATAAAAAAAAAATTTCACATTAAAATTTGAGTTTGTGTAAACCATTTAATAGTATTAACTTAATATATTCATACTCCATTGATTTTATGTGTTGTTGGAGATACATAGTAGGGACATAATAAAAATTGTAGTTTCAGCCTAATCATCTTACTTAGCAAGAATGTCGGTGAAGATCGAAAGAACCTTTAAATTAAAAAAAAAACTCTAGTAATAATATTCTTCATTTTGAAAACTTATATTTTTAAAAAACTACTATTTAAATATATTCTTATTAATATTTATTTGACGTTCATAATTCAGTACTAATTAATTGATAAAGAATAAACAAGTAACACTCATATCAAGAGATTAATAATTAGTGAAAGAGAAAGTAAAAAAGAACTAAAAATTAATTGTGAAAAGGAGTCAAATTGAATTAATAAAGAATAGTAAATAAATAAACATAAATGGAAGAAAAAAAATTTAAGTCCTTCACACATTAATGAAAAAGACAAAAAAGAAAAGAAAAGAAAAGAAAAAGCAAGCCAAAAAATAAATGGCGCCAGCTAGGTTCGAACCTGCGCTGGGCGTGTGGCAAACTTTCTCCTTTTCCAATTGATCTGTCATCATTCCAATTAGTAGGTGGCAATGTTAATATATATTGAATTATTTTACATATATACATATATATACAAAGTTTTTTCCGAGATCATTGGGTGTCATGGCACCCCCATCCGTCCACATAGATCCGCCTCCGCTTACCATTCGAGCAATTCCTTCATGTATTTCCAACTCTAGTTCCACCAAAGCTTTGCACCCTTTTCTTTTTTTATAATCATGGTGTCCGGACTAGCTTCCATGCACCTCGACTAATTTCACGGGATACCTACCACCTCCCACCAACAACAAATACCAATTAACTTTGTCCACCAAAGCTTTGCACCCTTTTCTCTTTTTATAATCGTGGTATCCGGACTAGCTTCCACGCACCTCGACTAATTTCACGGGATACCTCCACCTCCCACCAACAACAAATACCAAGTAACTCGGTCCACCAAAGCTATGACAATGAGAAAAAGCACCTAATATTTATTGTCTCCACTAAAATTTAAACCTAAGACCTCATAATTATCAACACTTCATTCACCACTAAACCACATCCTCCTTGAGTGTCATAGCTTTGTACCTAAACCTGCGCCCTTTCTTGCTTTCTCCTCTTGAACTTTCATGTGATTTGCAATGGTAAGTATGCCAAGACAAGGCCAACTCCCAGGAAGTCTGAGGCCCATTACTAGAGGTAGCAAAATCAAATCCAACTTTACCAACTCACTCCATCCGTTTAAGTTTCAATGGGTTGTTGGCCCGTCCATTCATTTACCTCAATCCATCAAAACTTGGATTGATATTTAACCCAAATTAGCTCATGAAAAATCTTATCAAAATATTTTTTAAAAAAGTTTTTTCAATTTAATATGTAATAGATAGTCAAATAAAGAAAAAAAATATTTTTTATAGATACTAAAATAATTTTAAAAAACAAATAAAATAATTACACTTGGTATAAATTGAGTTAAATTAAGTCTAACCCGTTATCTAACCCGTTTTGACCCAAGCAAATTTGAATTGGGTTGAATCTTGACGCAATTATCGTCTTAACCCATTAAGACCCCTACCTATTACCGTCCCATGCAACTTGTTCCATCTGAATCCACGATCACCCCCCCCCCCCCTCCTCAATCCCCCAATATCTGGGTGGGAGGTCCCAACATAGTTTTTGCAATGAACCCCAGCTCCTTTCTGAACATCCCTTGCCCAGGCAGCTTGATTTATTGCAAGAAAAATAACAGACACCAGCATAGTCATAATAATGGTGCAACGACTTGGCTGAGATACAGCAGCACAACTGACTCCACATAGTAAATCGCCGCGACAGACATTGATTCTCAGGAGGGTCAAACAAAATGGATCAATTATGATATAGTATTAACGTATATCAACTTGTACCAGAAAAAAAAAAAAGTTCTATCAACTTTAACAGTTGGAACTGACTACACCATATATCTGACAGTCGAAGCAAAAACTAAACAAGCCACATTAATTTACAAGATCTGGTTAGATTTTTATGTCACCAGAATTACTGGCTTTCACCTACATACAATGAGAACATTATGCCATGAATCAATTATGTAAAGAAAAAGGGGGTTAATCAAGCTTTAATTAGAGTTCTAGTTTAATCAAAATGAGTGAATAGCCGCCTGATAACCAATATGAAATGGTATAATGAATAGGGAAAAACATGGCCCGAGCGTCAAAAAGTTGCTCAAAGTCCTGGTATTGATTCAAGGTTGTACTTCTCTGCAGTTAAAGTTTCAGTCTCACGGATTTCTGCCATTTTTGTCTCTTTCATGGCATCGTGAGTGTGTAGATATGTATAGGAGGCACCTTTATTTGATGGAGGAGTAGGATTGCTGATTCTGCTTGCAAGGAAGCGGCGGATCAGGCCTCTGAGGAAGGGAGCCATGGTGTCTGGTTCATGCTCCAGGTAGTACATAATACCACCCATACATGCACAAAACAAGGGCACCTGTATAACAATCAGAAATGACATATTTACTTGGATAAGTTTCACTTCACAATTTCTTAATTAATCACCCCTGTACTTCAAGAGACCCAATATTTCCAGAACAAACTTCCCGTAAATAGTTAAATTCTTTCAATGTTTATCCACAATATGCTTTAATTATACAAGTAGACAATTAAGTAGTCATAAATTGCAGGATGAAATTTTATGAGTGGTTGACTGCCAAACACACCAAATTGCATGAAATGTGAGACAAGATACCTCAGCATTCTTGATATCTGGAAGCAAATGGCGATTCACCAATATATACCACAAAGAATCTGCAGCTCGAGGAAGAACATACAAGGCAAGTTCTCCACGTCTAGCTTTCTTCTCCAGCAACACAGATAGGCCTGAGAGAGCCCCAGCTACCCAATATACAAGCTTATGGTCCTTTGATGCCACCTTCCGGTGGCAACATATGACAGCCTTTTATTGAGATAGAGAAGTTAATCAGTAAAGCTAAGCAAGTCAACCAGCACTCCAGCAGCATAAAAAAAGAGCCTAGAGACTCCCAGATGTATGAGGCATCAAGAACATAAACTACCTGAAAGATTCCAACAAAAGCGGACAAGAAGGTTGTCGAGCGAACAGCCCCTGTAAAAGCATACCAACAGGTGCGTGTAGGAGCATCCATAAACTGGGATAAGATTTACATAAGATCAGCAAGAATTTAATATTTGAAACTGTGATCAGCAAGAGTTTTGAAAAGAATTACTTCAGTAGCAACTCTTTTTTTGTTTTTTTAAGGAAAGTAACAGTATAACATATCCTCAGCACAAAGTCTGTGCTGGGAGTCATATAAGTTCAAACTACAAAACAAAAGTGAGTCCTTTCTTACAAGGGTTCTATAATGTCTAACAGTGAGTCTGCTTTTAAAAGTTCTTTACACCAAAAGTGGAATAAAATAGACAGATCATTTTAATTTTTTGAATAGAGCTACTTCTTTCTCCAAAATATCTTGCATTCCGTTTTTTTTTGAGATAAGGGTAACTTATCTTGCATTCCGTTTCTATTAACCTCCCAGTCATTCAGAATCTTCTGCAATTTAGATTCCATCCCTGTTAATACCATACCTCATGAATCGTTGCATCATAATACCAGACTGAAAAAGTCTGGAAATAGCTCCTTCAGAAGAACTTGTTCCCTCAAACTATCCTACCAGAAGGAAATCTTCATTCCATTCCTAACTTTGTAACTAATGTTGCTTGCAAAATGAGGCCATAAATCCCTGACACTCACTCCAACAGGGGTTGCGACTTTCTAAGAGCATTGTTGTCCCTCTTGCTCATATTTTACAGTAATGGCTCGACTCCACAAATGAAGTTCCTCCAAACTGAATCGCCAAAACCATTTCATAAATAAACTACTATTATGCTGCATCAAGTTTCTTATACATAAACCCCCTTCCTTTTTTACTGTTCAGCAAAGTGCTTTTTAAAACAAAACTGGTAACAACTATATATATTATAGTTGCACCATAATGGTGCAAAAAGACTACAAAAACCCAACCTAGCTTAGGCTACTTATTCAAGGACTTAAAGCGCGCTTAAGCCTTGAAGTGAGGCTCAAAACATATTGAGTGCCTCCCCTCGCTTTATGTGCGCTTTAGTGTTGTCATCAAGGTTCTAAGGCATGTTTTTCCTTGCCAATGAGCCTCCTCTTCAGAGGTGACACTAAACAATTGATATTTCACTTTATCATAAAAAAAATTCAATTTCATTGGTAATTATTAGTCTTGAACTAAACATGTATATTTGTATTTTTTTCTCCCTTTGCGCCTTTTTTCATTAAAGCCCACGCTTCATTTGCGCTTTGCGCTTAAAGCCCCAACAGACCTTAGAGCTTTTTTGCGCTTTTCGCCTTTGATAACACTGATCATATCAACTAGTGATTCAGCATCCTCATCATAGCTCTCTTTACACAACAACAACAACAAAAATAACAACAACATACCTAGTGAAATCCCACAAGAGGGGTCTGAGCAGGGTAGAGTGTACGCAGACTATCTCGTGGAGGTGGAGAGGTCAAGGTTAGCGAACTCATACTAATGCTAGGACTTGTCGCAAGCTAATTCAAAAATGAAAGAAGTCTACTGAAAAACCCTTGAAACTTGGATCTCTTGAACCTATGAAACTCGTGAAAGTGGGTGAACCCCTTGCCCCTTCAATTAAGGTATTAGTGTTTGTTCTATTATACAACAAGGATTGCATTTTTTCATTTCGTTCAAACATTAGTTGTACCTGTACGGACCATTGGCTCAAGTGCAACAAATTTAAGTAAAAGAAGAAGAAAACAGTGAAGAAAGCATATCAATTAATAAGGAAAGCAACGCAAAGCCTACAAGAAAGGAACAATAACAACTAAATAATGTGATAATCGAAACACAATAAAGATATGCTGATAGATATCAAAAGCAAGAACTACAAGAATATAACTAGTACTACAATAGACCCATACAATCCTAACCACCGAAAAGCAAGACAACACTCCACTACCTACTAACCTTCTACCCTAATACGCGACCTCCACACGTTTCTATATGAAGGCATGTCCTTGATAATATGAAGTAACATCATGTCATGTCTAATCACCTCTCCCCAATACTTTTTCGATCTACCTCTACCTCTCCTCGCACCCCTTATATCCAACTTCGCATACCTCCTCAGTGAGGCGTCTGTGCATCTCCTCTCCATATGCTCAAACCATTTTAGTCTTCCTTTCCTCATCTTGTTTGTCACGGAGGCCACTCCCATCTTATCCCGAATATTCTCATTCCTAATCTTATCGCTCCTAGTATGCCCACACATTCATCTTAGCATCCTCAATTTCACAACTTGCATCTTCTGAACATGAAAGTTCTTGACTGGCCAACACTTCACTCTATACAACGATGACAATCTAACCACCACTCTGTAGAACTTACCTTTTAAGTTTATGTGGTACCTTTTTATCACACAAGCCTCCACTTTATCCATGACGAACCGATATGATGTGTGACATCATCCATGTTGCACCAACACAAGATTTCTTCAAAAATGAATAATACAATTCATCTTGTTTTTAAGCACAAGATTATATTTGTCTTCAAACGCTCTATAGTTCCACCAAATTACCTCCTATTAAAACACAATATCCAAATGTAGAACGTCTATCAAAAGACGACCCTACTCAATCTGTGTCTGTATATCCAATGATACGCGCATGATCTTGATCCTCGAAGAGTAGTCCTTTACTTGGAGTTGACTTTATATATCACAAAATATGAACAATTGCATCCTAATGACTATCACAGAGAGAAGTATAAATTAACTTACAACACTCACAAAAAAGACATGTCAAGTCTAGACACCTTGAGATAATTCAACTTTCTAACCAAACGCCTATACCTTTCGGGATCATTGAGTGCTCCCCTATTCCGATAGGAGTTTAGCATTCATATCCATATGAGTGAATGGGTCTACATCCCATCATTCTTGTCTCATCAAGAATGTTTAAGGCATACTTGCATTGAAAAATAATAATGTCTGATATAAGACTGAACAACCTTAATACCTAGAAAATACTTCTAGTTTGCCGAGGTCTTTAGACTGGAAATATTGTATAGATGTTGCTTCAAAATAGTGATAACATCCTAATCATCGCCGGTGATAACAATATCGTCAACGTAATCTACCAAATAAATACACAAATTTGGTGCAGAATACTAAGTAAACACATAGATCAACTCTACTACGAGTCATGCCAAACTCTTGAATTGTTGTGTTGAACTTCCTACTGACCATGATTTAGTGTCGTGATCAGATTTTAACTAGTCCTGCGATTCCTACAATTGATGAATTATTTTGACTCTTTTCTTCTCCCATCTCAAGCAATAGAAAAACGAACATCTCAATCTATGGAAAATAGACGAGGATGGGGTCATTTTGGAAGATCTTCACCTGGCTCTAGTATCTAGTATCATGTGAGAAATATTATTGATTTGTATATCTACATTATTACACTAAGACCATATTTATAGACACCGTATTACAATCATTTTTGAAGTAGGACTCTATATACTATTCCTATTCTAAGAGAAATATCAAAGAAAAGAAAAGTATTTACAGCAAAAATAGTAACGACAGACAAAGTAAAAGAAACAACAGTAGTAGTAAAATAGAAGAATAAGATAATGATGGAGTAATAATAATAATAATAATAATGGTAAGGAGAAGAGGGAGCAGATAAGGTACTCTAAACTAAAACCGTGTTCT
>JAJOOS010009600.1:0-47851 GCA_029582725.1 Solanum chiquidenum | reverse complement strand
CATCTCCTAGCTTGAGCTTCATCAAGGTCTTCCATGGAGTTTTGAGAGAATCTATTTTTGAGAGGGAAGGGTCAATTTGAAGAATGGGGTCTAATTCTAGGTTTAGGGGTTTTAACCAACTTAAAATACCCTAAAATAGGTAGAATAACCGCTTATAATAATTCCCCAAAGTATCCAAACTACCCTTCACTTAGTTGGACCTTTTAAACAAGTCAAACTTGAGTTCTATTTTCGCAGATTTCGTCGGGAAACAAGTTCGCGACGCGGAGGTGTTCCCGCAAGTTTCTAGAAATTACATTCCCAGACAGTAGATTCCGTGGTGACTCCGCGATGCGGATCCACTTTTTGGCCATAGGTGGAGCAGGTCCGCGATGCGGAGCCACTCCCTCCATGCACAACTTGCAAGCTGCCTTGGCAGCTTGTTTGGCCAAGGGTTGGGGTCCTCCACGGGGACCCTTAGGGTGGTTTCGGGGCGTCGTATTCAAACGTTTTGACCCTAAAAACATTTATTAAGACACTAGGGTCACCTCCACTGATTTTAGACTCCAAACAACACATAAAAACATGAACAACATACTAGAACACACCAACACGTAAAAGACTAGTTTCCGAACGTCTTGGTCGTCCCTTGACGTTTGACTTCCAAACTATTTAAAACTGATTAAAAAGGCTATTATTAATTATTTTAATCAAGTTATTTATGCATAAAACCCATGTGAGGCTCTACTTTATCCTACTTCATTTTGAGGGGTGTTACAGAACACATCCATGAAACGTAGGTGAGATTCAAGAAGCTCCTACTTAAATTCCCAACTTATGGGCTACCAAACGATTTGTTACTTAATTATTTCTATCGGAGTCTCGATTCGGTTAATAAAGGAGTGGCTGATCAATTGGTACGAGGAGGAATAATGTTACAATCCTTTGAGGTAGCTTCGTTTCTTCTGGATGACATGCCTAGAATAAACCAAGCATGGTACACCAAAAAGGATCAACTCTCTCCATTTCATTTAGATTAATGCAAGAGAAAATTGATAAAGAGAGAGAGAGGGATAAAAACATCAAGAATATGTTGACCCAAATGGAAGTTCTACAAGAGCACATGAATGGGACATGTGGAGTGCTTAGAGTTGAGGAGGGTTCTTCTTCCGGTTAATCAAGGTCGGGGGAGAATCAAGGTTGGAACTCTAAGAGATATGAGGAGGGTTTCCACCCATGCTATCTATAGTGATGCGGAAATCAAGGTTGGAACTATCATAAGGGAGAAGAACAAAGGAGATACTATCAAGATTGGGCCGAGCAAAATGATAATTGGAGAAGGGAAGATGATTATGAGGAGAACCATACTCACTCAAGTGAATACCCAAAATCAAAAGGGAGTGCAAGCAGTCCTCGGGTGAATGACTTGTTGTCACACATACTTGACAAAGTTGAAGGCTCGAATGATTTGTTGACAGGGATGAAAGATGACTTTTCATCATTGAACAGTAAAGTGAACTCTCATGCCGATGCCATCAAGACACTTGAAGGACAACTGAGTTTATTATCAGCTCAGTTGAAACCAAAGATAAAGATGAAACATGACGATAGAGGGTTGGCTGTGGTAACTCGTAATGGAAACATGGCAATATGTAATGTAATGGGAAATGAAGATGCTCAAAAGCATGAAGAAGGTAAAGGCATGGAGGACCAAGAGTTACTTGTTCATCAAAACCTTGCCAAAGAACCACAAAAGGAAGTGGAACAACACGTTCAAATTCCAAAAGTCATGCAACCTTTACCCAAAATACCTCCACCATTTCCTCAACATTTTAAAAAGAAAAATGAAGATGAGAAGTTGAAGAAGTTCTTTTTACTGTTCAAGAAACTATCAATCAACCATCCCCTTGTGGAAGCATTGTTGGAAATGTCGGGATACGCCAAGTTCATGAAAGAGTTGGTCACGAAGAAGAGGAGTTTGGATTTTGAGACAATTGATGTTTCCCATAGTTGCAGTGCAATTATGACTAAGGAGCTGATAAAAAAAAGAGAAGATCCCGAGGCATTCACCATTCTGTGCACCATAGGCATGCTCCAATTCGCTAAAGCTTTATGCGACCTAGGAGAAAGCATCAACTTAATGCCCTATGCGATATACAAACAACTTGGGTGCGGTGAACCGGAAGCAACCACAATGAGACTATTGATGGCAGACCGTTCAATCAAACATCCCGTGGGGATACTTTATGAAATCTTGGTGAAGGTCGATCATGTCACGACCTGAGAGAACCCCCTAGACGTAACACGACGTACTAAACCCCGAAGGGGTCTAATACAAGCCTCTTAGCATTCATAACATTCGACATATAGAAACAGTGCAGAATTAAAACTTTTTATTCAAAACCAAACTATCAAAAATCTCATTTATAAAGCAGCGGAATACTAAGTCTCACATGGCCATCTTAGACAAACTTTAACAAGATAGGGTCACGGCCCTATACAATCAAAGTATAGACAAAATTCTTAAAACATAAGAACTAGAAACAATAAAATTCCTTGTCCTCGACATATGAGGACATACCAAAAGAGGTCTTGAGAGAACTCTAATCCCAAGCTTCACTATAGAATGCAATCTCTTGCCGGAGCCAACACTTGTAGTAAAAATAAGAAAAATATGGGTTAGCATACAAAAAATGTACTAAGCATGATGACCATGCAAAAACATGCTAAAAAGGGGACATTTGTTTGAAAGTCATGCTTTTATGCCATTTTTGTAAAACCTCATGAACATTGATCACAAAGGCATATTATAAGACACAACCAACATACAAGTCACATTTTTGACATTTAGACACAATAGCATATAACCCTTTACCTTCACCTTGAGCCTCCACCTCAAGTAACCCTCAAGCTATACCTTATGCAATGTATGGATAGCGTCTCATACCACCACCCACACTAAGGCACCACCTTAAGGTCACCTAAAGTGAAGTTACCATTCATTCTTTCCACCTTTACACAATAAAGCATTTAAAAGACTAAAACATCACATTAAGACCAACATCTAAGACAACTCTAAGTCATACTTGTGCAATGTGCAAGTAGCATCCCATACTACTACTCAGACTAATTACTCCTTTGAAGTCACCATAGATAAGGCACATTCATATACAATAGTTATGACAAGGAAGTAACTCATAATACAATCTAAGTATAGCATGCATCTTTACATTTAAGCATGTAAGCCACCATTATTCATTAGATTCATTTAGGACACATTCATGCATTTAGAGGACATTCATACATTAGTCATTAAGACTTGAAGAACTCACTATAGACCCTTCAAAGCCTACTCGTGCAATGATAGCATCCCATACTACTACCTACACTTTGTAGTACCTATCAAGTAACTAGAGTGCACATCTCACATGATGGAAATAAGCGTTTAACTGACATAGACCATGCAAGCTAGACATGGAATCCGGTGTCATGTAACCCCATACCATAAGAGGTGTTCCACTTGCCTAAGGTAGAATAATAACATTAGCTCGGATGGAATCCGCTAGCCAATATCCTACATGAGCACATAGTTATGGGATACAAAGATATTCATTGGAACTCTAACCTAACATTGGGAGAGTTTCCATCTAACCATATCCACTCGGTGCTTAGCCTACATTCTCATAGATTATTTCATTCACATTACATTAGTGTATTATGGAGGAATTCCATAGGCCTATCGACCCATGATACATCATTACCAAGGAAAGAATGCTATAAGCCTATCGACCCATTGTACGTTCAAGGATAGCTCTAGAGTCCTCAAGAAAGGAATGTTATAAGCCTATCGATTCATGGTCCCTCATTACATACTTATACTCATGAAAGGAATGCCACTAGCCTATTGATTCATGGTACATTGAATCATTAAGAAAGGAATGCCACTAGCCTATAGATTCAAGAGTTTTCATTACATTAGATTATTTAAGAAAAAGAATGCATGAAGCCTATTAATTCATAGCCATTAAACCAAGACACATTATTCACTCATATATTAAAGGGATGCCATAGCCTATCGATTAATATTCATCAAGTCAAGACACATTCATTATATAAGAAGAGGATGCATAAGCCTACCAATTCTAGATTCAACATTCCCATTATAGAAACTCTTCACATTCCATCATCAACATTCATGAATATAAATACTGAGAAATAGCCTTTTAGTAATAACACATTTACATTCAATACATGATCATCATTCTATCATTGAAACACATGTATATCCTTCACATTATACATCCATATATACAACATCATGATAATACTTCAATTCCTCACACTATGCCTTCAAGGCCATGATCACAATGTACATAGTAAGTAAACACCTCCACCTTTCAAGTGGATCAACAATTCAATGCACAATTCTACATTAACATGAAATTAAGTCAAACTTGCCCTTTCAAGGCCATGATCACAAATCCTCAATTCACCAAAAATTCACCATAATTAGGCATATATGATTATACAAATCAATAATCTAAATCAATCTAAGCATAAATCCACCAACATTCATTCATAATCAACAAACCCACTTCATAAGGCACAATTTAGGAATTGGGAGAAATCATGGGTTCATGGAGTTTTTCATCTTAAATCATCAATTAAACATCAACATAATCATAATTTATCATTTGAAAATGTTTGATGCAAGAACCCATGAGATTTAGTAAAACCTAGGGTGTTTCATTACCTTGAAAACTTTGAAACTTCTTTGAAATGGACTCTAGGATGAAAACTAACCCTAGATGAAGGATCACCATACCTTGATATTTATTCCCCACTAAAATTGAAGAAACACCTTGAAATCCCCAACCCTAGCTTGATCTTGACCTTGATCTCCAATGGAGTTTCTAGAGAGAACTTTTTAGGAGGGAAGGGTTTGATTTGAGAGATGAGATATAAATAAGTGTTTTAATGTTTTAATACTCTTAAAATATGTTAAAACACTTAAAATAACCATCCACACATTTATTGGCACTTGGTGTGAATTTACCAACTCACCCCTAAATTGGCCGCGACTTGACAACAAACACAGGCACCATTGACGGACCCCCATCCACGGACCGTGGATGGGTTGACGGACCGTACTGTTCATCCGTCAATGGTGGATGTGGCTTGGTTTGGGGCCCTTGGACCTACGGAGGCCATCCACGGTGCGTGGATGGACCTACAGGGCGTGGATCCCTTTCGTAGGTCACACCACATTGGTAAACTTTCATGTTTCAAGGGGTCTTCGGGGGTTAGACTTAGGGTCCTCCACAAGGACCCCTAGGGTGGTCCTTGGGGAGTCGTGCCTTGACGTTGGACCCCTAAACCCCTCAACCAAAGCTTGGGACAACATACAACAACATCAAACCTCATGACAAACACAAATGCACACACGTTAGGCACTAGTTTCACTAGTTCATTTTTAGGGGTCGTTACATTATCCCCCACTTAGGAACATTCATCCTAGAACGACACTTTAAACACATAAAGGGGTAATGAATAAAGATTAGCAGCCCACATCATGCATGCAACAACAATATAAATGCACACAACTAGGAGGAAACATCAACTCCACATCTATAAGCTCAAAACACAACAAGAAGGTATGAACTACATCTACAATCTCATTATGCATCAAAACTTCACATTTCTCATTGCATTGGAGGTACTTCCTTCTCCAATTCACATCATCCTCATCACAACATCATTAAGCACATTATGCAATTTTCTCATAAAAGCATATTATACAACTTCTTCATAAAAACACATTTAAGCATGCCCAACAAGTCAACTCATGAAACATTTAGGCAACTCATCATAGATGCATATTAACATGAGTAACACAATTTGAAAACTCATTTTTTCCTCATTTAAACAAGAATTCAACTAGAACATGCACAACATAAGTAGGCCATAGAAACTCAATATCACACATGACTCCAACACATGAAACAAGCTCAAGGAACTCTTGGTCACAAGCTTGCATACGAATAGAAGGAAAAGAGATAAGGATATCAACACTCTCAACAAACTTACTACTCAACATACCATCCCCCACTTAGGAGAAAACCCAACTAAGGCTATCACAGAACAACATAAGGATCTCATCACCACAAAAAGCTATTATAACTTACCGGTACCTCATCCGGATTAGCTCCTTTGTCCTTGTTAGCTTGAAGCACATAGAAATGGTTCTTCTTTGGAGCATTGGGATCCAGACCATCATAAGGAGCTTGCTTTTCCTCCTTTCCTCTAGTCGTAAGAGTTGGACAATTTATCACTTGATGATCACTTTTGCCACACCCATAGAACCCATCAGTACCGGCTAGGCACTTCCCATGATGCCTCTTCCCACAAGCGGCACAAAGAGGTTTAGAAAATTGAGATCCACCACCTTTCTCTTCACTAGCCGTAGGAGCACTTGAAGAATCTTGGTTAGGAGCTCTCTTCTTGAACCTAGGTTGACCTTGCTCATCGGATCTACCCCTCTTCAAATCCCTATTCTCCCTCTTAAGTTTGGACTCCTCAATAGATTGAGCATACACAACAAGTCTAGAGATATTCATATAATGCATCACCGTACGACACTCTTCCTTAACTAGGTCGAATACACCGGTAACAAACTAACTCATCTCATCTCTAGGGTTAGACACGAAGGATGGAGCATACTTAGACAACAGGGTAAACTTCAAGGATTACTCCTCCACACTCATAGTACATTGACTAAGGTTTATAAACTCGTCCACCCATATGTCCCTCTTTTCATGGGGAAAATACTTACTAAGGAAAGCTTCCTTAAACTCCTCCCATTCTATAGGTCCCACTTCAACCGGCATAGTGGCTTTCCATTGAGTGAACCACACTTGGGCCACATCTTTCAATTGGTAGGAAGCCAACTCCGCCTTCTCCCTAGAAGATACTCCCATAGCATTGACTATCCGATAAACTTCATCCAAGAATTATTGGACATCTTCTCCCACTCTAGAGCCAAGAAAAATAAGAGGATTCATCCTCACAAAGTCTCTCAACTTTGAGACCACGGTACTCTCATTAGCATTCACCCTAGGCCCCGCATCTCTGTTCACTTGAGCTGTCATGGATCGGGCTAGGGTTAGTAAAACCGACCTAATCTCTTCATTGGTCATGTCCTAGGGAACCACCGGAACTTCATTCTCTTGAGGCACTTGGTCACCTTGAAGACCTTGATCACCTTGGGGAGAAAATCCCTCATTCACTACTTCCTCTTCCACTCTCCTTCTGTGCGTCCTTCTTGTATTCATATCCTATAAAAGGACACTTTTAGAGCTAAACTCTAAGGCACGACTTCAAGAATATGAAAGAAGTGTAACTTTCTATCGTCCTATTGCCTCTCGTTCATAGATGTGTCGCGACTCACACCGATGAACAAGACTCTACTAGACGTGGATTGTGAGACATCAATCCTAAAACTATTTCCAAAATCTTATGCTATTATACCAAGTTTGTCACGACCCGAGATCACCCCTGGTAGTAACACGGCGTACTCGACCCCGAAGGGGTCTAATACAAGCCTCTTAGCATTCATAACATTCGACATATAGAAATAGTGCAGAATTAAAACTTTTTATTCAAAACCAAACTATCAAAATTCTCATTTATAAAGCAGCGGAATACTAAGTCTCACATGGCCATCTTAGAAAAACTTTAACAAGATAGGGTCACGGCCCTATACAATCGAAGTATAGACAAAATTCTTAAAACATAAGAACTAGAAACAATAAAATTCCTTGTCCTCGACATATGAGGACATACCAAAAGTGGTCTTGAGAGAACTCTAATCCCAAGCTTCACTATAGAATGCAATCTCTTGCCGGAACCAACACTTGTAGTAAAAATAAGAAAAATATGGGTTAGCACACAAAAAATGTACTAAGCATGATGACCATGCAAAAACATGCTAAAAAGGGGACATTTGTTTGAAAGTCATGATTTTATGCCATTTTTGTAAAACCTCATGAACATTGATCACAGAGGCATATTATAAGACACAACCAACATACAAGTCACATTTTCGACATTTAGACACAATATCATATAACCCTTTACCTTCACCTTGAGCCTTCACCTCAAGTAACCCTCAAGCTATACCTTGTGCAATGCATGGATAGAGTCCCATACCACCACCCACACTAAGGCACCACCTTAAGGTCACCAAAAGTGAACTTACCATTCATCATTTTCACCTTTACACAATAAAGAATTTAAAAGACATAAACATCTCATTAAGACCAACATCTAAGACAACTCTAAGTCATACTTGTGCAATGTGCAAGTAGCATCCCATACTACTACTCAGACTAATTACTCCTTTGAAGTCACCATAGATAAGGCACATTCATATACAATAGACATGACAAGGAAGTAACTCATAATACAATCTAAGTATAGCATGCATCTTTACATTTAAGCATGTAAGCCACCATTCTTCATTAGATTCATTTAGGACACATTCATGACTTAGAGGACTTTCATATATTAGTCATTAAGTCTTAGATAACTCACTATAGACCCTTCAAAGCCTACTCGTGCAATGATAGCATCCCATACTACTACCTACAATTTGTAGTACCTATAAAGTAACTAGAGTGCACATCTCACATGATGAGAATAAGCGTTTAACCAACATAGACCATGCAAGCTAGACATGGAATCCGGTGTCATGTAACCCCACACTGTAAGAGGTGTTCCACTTGCCTAAGGTAGAATGATAACTTTAGCTCGGATGGAATCCACTAGCCAATATCCTATGTGGGCACATAGTTATGGTATAGAAAGATGTTCATTGAAACTCTAACCTAACATTGGGATAGGTTCCATCTAACCATATCCACTCGGTGCTTAGCCTACATTCCCATAGATTATTTCATTCACAATACATTAGTGTGTTAGGGAGAAATGTCATAGGCCTATCGACCCATGATACATCATTACCAAGGAAAGAATATTATAAGCCTATCGATCCATGGTACATTGAAGGATAGCTCTAGAGTCCTTATGAAAGGAATGCTATAAGCCTATCAATTCATGGTCCCTCATTACATTCTTATACTCATGAAAGGAATTCCACTAGCCGATCGAGTCATGGTACATTGACTCTTTAAGAAAGGAATGCCACTAGCCTATCGATTCATGGTACATTGACTCATTAAGAAAGGAATGCCAGTAGCATATCGATTCAAGAGTCTTCATTACATTAGATCATTAATGAAAAGAATGCATGAAGCCTATCAATTCATAGCCATTAAGTCAAGACACATTCTTCACTCATATATTAAAGGAATGCCATAGCCTATCGATTCATATTCATCAAGTCAAGACACTTTCATTATATAAGAAAAGGATGCATAAGCCTACCAATTCTAGATTCAACTTTCCAATTATAGAAACTCTTCACATTCCATCATCAATATTCATGAGTGTAAATATTGAGAAATAGCCTTTCAATAATATCACATTTACATTCAATACATGATCATCATTCTATCATTGAAATACATGTATATCCTTCACATTATACATCCATATATACAACATCATGATAATACTTCAATTCCTCACACTATGCCTTCAAGGCCACGATCACAATGTACATAGTAAGTAAACACCTCCACCTTTCAAGTGGATCAACAATTCAATGCACAATTCTACATTAACGTGAAATTAGGTCAAACTTGCCCTTTCAAGGCCATGATCACAAATCCTCAATTCACCAAAAATTCACCATAATTAGGCATATATGATGATACAAATCAATAATCTAAATCAATCTAAGCATAAATCCACCAACATTCAGTCAAAATCAACAAACCCACTTCATAAGGCAAAATTTAGGAATTGAGAGAAATCATGGGTTCATGGAGTTTTTCATCTTAAATCATCAATTAAACATCAAATAATCATAATTTATCATTTGAAAATGTTTGATGCAAGAACCCATGAGATTTAGTAAAACCTAGGGTGTTTCATTACCTTGAAAACTTTGAAACTTCTTTGAAATGGACTCTAGGATGAAAACTAACCCTATATGAAGGATCAACATACCTTGCTATTGATTCCCCACGAAAATTTATGAAACACCTTGAAATCCCCAACCCTAACTTGATCTTGACCTTGATCTCCAATAGAGTTTCTAGAGATAACTTTTTAGGAGGGAAGAGTTTGATTTGAGAGATGATATCTAAATGAGTGTTTTAATACTCTTAAAATATGTTAAAACACTTAAAATAACCGTCCACACATTTATTGGGACTTGGGGTGAATTTACAAACTCACCCTTAAGTTGGCAGCAACTTGACAGCAAACACAGGCCCCATTGATGGACCCCCATCCATGGACCGTGGATGGGTTGATGGACCATACTGGTCATCTGTTAATGGTTTTTGTGACTTGGTTTGGGGCCCCTTGACCTACAGAGGCTATCCACTGGGCGTGGATGGACCTATGAGGCGTGGACCCGTTCCGTAGGTCACCCCACATTGGCAAACTTTCATGTTTCAAGGGGCCTTAGGGGTTAGACTTATGTTCCTACTCAAGGACCCCTAGGATGGTCCTTGGGGAGTCGTACCTTGATGGTGGACCCCTAAACCCCTCAACCAAAGCTCGTGACAACATACAACAACATTAAACCTCATGACAAACACAAACGCATACACGTTAGGCTCTAGTTTCACTAGTTTGTTTTTAGGGTCGTTACAGATCTATTCAGTTTTCTGGCTGATTTTGTTATTTTAGATTGTGAAATAGATGCTGAAATTCCCATTATTTTGGGAAGGCCATTCTTAGCAACCAGGAGAGCATTGGTGGTTATTGAAAGTGGAGAATTGAGGTTTCGGGTGAACGAAGATGAAGTAACTTTCAATATTTGTAAATCCATGAAAAACCCAAGTGATATTCATATGGTGTCTACTGATGATATTATCGATGAGGCGGTAGCTAGTGTAAGCCATTTGATGTGCATGAATGAACCCCTTGAAGCCGTACTTACTAATTATGATGAATCCAAAAATCAGGGCTATGAGGAGGTAGTAGCTGCTTTGACAGGTTTAGGAGGGTATTCAAAGACTCCAATGAAGTTGGATATTGACCTAAAAAATAGAGAGAGTCCTCCCGCAAAGCCATCAACAGAAGAACCACCTAATCTGGAATTGAAAGCACTTCCCTCTCTTCTCTTATATGCCTACTTAGGGGAAAATAACACTTTACCGGTGATCATTCCAGCTGACTTGCTTGAATGGCAGGTGAAACTGCTCCTTGAAATGTTGCAAAAACGTGTAAAAGCTATTGGATGGACCATCGCTGATATAGTGGGAAACCCTCCTGGTATTTGTACTCATAAAATCCAGCTTGATAATGAGTGTAAGCCTAGTGTTGAGCATCAGTGGAGATTGAACCCAGCAATGCAAGAAGTGGTAAAAAAGGAGATTATCAAGTGGTTGGACATAGGTGTGATCTACCCTATTGCAGATAGCAAATGGGTAAGTCCAATGCAATGTGTACCAAAAAAAGGAGGTATCATCGTAATCCCAAATGAAAAGGGAGATCTTGTGCCGACTAGACCGGTGACCGGGTGGAGAGTATGCATGGATTATCGAAAGTTAAATTCATGGACTGAAAAATATCACTTTCCTATGTTGTTCATGGATCAAATGCTTGACAGGCTATCAGAGAAGGGTCGGTACTGCTTTTTAGATGGGTATTTTGGTTACAACAAAATCTCCATCGCACCGGAAGACCAAGAGAAAATAACTTTCACATGCCCCTATGGGACTT
Organism: Solanum chiquidenum; assembly: GCA_029582725.1. Lineage (NCBI taxonomy): Eukaryota > Viridiplantae > Streptophyta > Magnoliopsida > Solanales > Solanaceae > Solanum > Solanum chiquidenum. The sequence goes on along the minus strand of JAJOOS010009600.1, from coordinate 36,013 downwards.
TTGCCTTTAAAAGGATTCCCTTCGGGTTATGCAATGCTCCGACAACCTTCCAACGTTGCATGCTATCAATTTTTGCCGACATGGTAGAAGATTCAATGGAGGTATTTATGGATGGCTTCTCAGTTGTGGGTGATACCTATGAGACATTCTTAGTAATCATAGGACAAGTTCTCCAAAGATGTGTGGAAATGAACTTGGTCCTCAATTGGGAAAAATGTCACTTTATGGTTAAAGAAGGAATAGTACTTGGTCACAAGGTGTCGCAAAAGGGGTTGGAGGTTGATAGAGAAAAGGTTGAAGTTATTGAGAAATTGCCACCACCAATTTCAGTAAAGGGGGTTCGTAATTTCTTAGGACATTCCGATTTCTACCGAAGGTTCATCAACGACTTCTCAAAGATTGCATATCCTTTAGGCAAACCCTTAGAGAAAGAAGTGAAATTCCATTTTGATGATGCCTATATGATGGCTTTCCGGTGCTTGAAGGAAAAAATATTATTGACCCAAGTCATTATAAGTCCTGATTGGTCAGAATCTTTCGAAGTAATGTGTGATGCAAGTGGAACGGAATTGGGTGTTGTGTTGGGGAAGAAACACATTAAACTTTTTCACCCAATTAATTACGCAAGCAAAACTCTAAACAATGCTCGGCTTAATTATACTGTAACTAAACAAGAGTTGCTTGCGGTAGTCTATGCATTTGAGAAATTCCGGGCATAGTTGTTAGGCATTAAAGTAATTGTTCACACTGATCATGCTGCACTCCGTTACCTAATGACAAAGAAGGATGCAAAATAAAGGTTGATAAGGTGGGTGCTCCTATTGCAAGAATTTGACTTTGAGATCAAAGATAGAAGAGGATGTAAAAATCAAGTGGCTGACCACTTATCCAGGTTAGAGGGCAAGGAGAATGATGTGTCTGAGGTTGACATAGACGATTCCTTCCCCGATGAACAAGTGTTTGCAATAACTCTCAAACAAACTCCTTGGTATGCAGATTTCGCCAATTACATAGTGTGCGGATTAATTTCGGATGAGCTAAACTTCTACCAACAAAAGAGGTTCATGTTCGACGTTAAAAATTTCCTTTGGGATGAACCATACTCTTTTCGAGAATGTCCAGATCATATCATCAGACGGTGTGTTTCGGAAGAAGAGGCAGTGGAAATTCTCCATGCTTATCATGCTTCACTGGTTGGGAGCCATCATATCGGTGTGTGTGCAACCGCTAAAGTCCTCCAAAGTGGATACTACTGGCCATCCCGCTACAAAGATGTGCATGAATTTGTGAAGAAATATGCTCAATGTCAGAAGAAAGATAGAGTATCTAAAAGACACGAGTTACCCCTTACTCCCATTTTGGAAGTCGAGCTATTTGATGTTTGGGTAATCGATTTCATGGACCCATTTGTGAGTTCCTCTGGTAATAAGTATATCTTGGTGGCAGTAGATTATGTTTTTAAATGGGTAGAAGTTGTTGCACTTCCAAACAATGAAAGGAAAAATGTGGTTCAATTTCTGAAATGCTACATCTTTGCTAGATTCGGTACTCCTTGAGCTATTATCAATTATGGTGGTTCCCATTTTTGAAACAAATGGTTCTCAGCTGCATTGAGTAAGTATGGGGTGAAACACAAAGTAGCAACTCCGTATCATCCCCAAACAAGCAGTCAAGTTGAAGTATCAAACCAAGAAATCAAGAGCATCCTGGCTAAGACAATGAATGCTAATAGGACTGATTGGTCTCGAAAGCTTGATGACGCACTATGGGCATATCACACCGCTTACAAAACTACAATCAGTATGTCTCTGTATCAGTTAGTTTATGGTAAGTCTTGCCATCTACCAGTCGAGTTAGAATAGAAAGCAATGTGGGAATTGAAAGCTCTGAATTTGGACTGGACACAAACCTCAAAAGAGAGAGTAGAAAAGTTAAATGAATTGGACGAATTCAGGTTTAAAGCTTACAAAAGTTCAGTTGTCTACAAGGAAAAGATGAAAAAGTGGCACGATGCAAAAATACTTTAAAGAGAGTTTAAGGTGGGAGATTGGGTGTTACTATACAACTCTCGGCTTAGACTCTTTCCAGGAAAACTCAAGTCCAAATGGTCAGGACCATTTAGAGTGACAAGAGTATTCACCAATGGTGCCATAGAAGTTGAGGGTCATGGGCAATGTTTGAAATTATACTTTAGAGAATGCCAGGAAATTTCTTTGATTGAGGTGGTGTACTTGGAAGATGCTTGACAACATTTCCATGTCGTGCCACGACGTTAAATAAGGTGCTTCTTGGGAGGCAACCCAAGTGTTAGTGTTTTAACTAATGTGTGTTGATTTAGCAGGAGTGGGATCATGAGCGAGACAAAGTAGTCTTGGCGAATCACCGAACCATTTCGGCGAGCACGATTTGGTTCACCTTATGGATCTAAAAAATGAGGCTGAGACTCTAGAACATTCACCGGGACACCTTCACCAGTCAGCGTATCGCCGATGTGTTTAGGCAACCTGACTTTCCTCACCCTTTCTAGTCAATGCTGACAACGTCCCTCAAGGATTGACCGGCGATGCTCTGAGTTCATTATGCGTATCGCCGATCTATTCGGCGATCCCCTACATCTTCGCCGATCTGCCTTCTCTGGTAGTGCAGTCTACTGGAACTAAGGGCGATCTGAAGAACATTAGGTGCATCGCCGAAGCATTCGGCGACTGTTTTACTCCATCACCAACTGGGCATTTAGTGAATATTCCTCATTACCCTGCTCTACTTGTTACACACAACATTGATTTCATTTCTTGTTAGTTTTTATTGATTATTCCTATTTTGTTTTATTTGTGGTAAATTCCCACTCTCTACCCAAATTGGGGACAATGTAGACTGCTTTTGGTGGGGGTGTAGAGATTACTCAGTGTCCTCAGCGAACCTCCTCCTCGTTTTGACACCCCTTGCTTGTGTTGAATGAGGCTTTTCTTTTGCAAATTTGAGTATCTGTTTTGATCAATACCGATGACTCAAATCTTATAATCAAACAAACATGAATGTGCGGCTACAATGAGGCCAAATGAAACTGCATAGTCAATATGTGAACTATTTGCATCTCGTTGTGACTAGCCAGGTACCAAATTGAGTCTCTTGTGATGAGCATTGCACACTGATAAAAGTGTGTCGATGCCTTGTGTGATGAACTTACCGTGAACCAAGTATGATGACAGCTAGAATTTACCCCGTTAGTTCGATTAACTAAGTGAAGCAATTTCTTGAGATGATATTAGGCAACTTTAAAAAGTGTGAAACAATTTGACATTATATTTTCTTTTGTCGCCTACCTTGTGAGTGGATGAACCCCTTTTGAGCACCCTTTGAACCTTGACCTTTCCTTGGAATAAACTTGATGAAATGTTAACCTTTATTGATCCATTACCCATAATCCTCATGATTTGTGATTTGTTTGAATAGCCAACTTAGGCTAAAAGCCTAAGTTGGTGGTGTGGTAAAATGAGAAGGTAAACCACAAAAATGCAAAGAAGTCCCTTTTGCCCATGTTTTCAGAAAAATGGAAGCCCTCCGTATAAAAAAAGAGAAAAAGAAGAAGAGATTGAAAAAGAAAAAGAAAGAAAAAGTTGTGGAATAAAGTTGTGAAAATACAAAGAAAATGGGGTTTTCAACCATCCATGGAAGATGAATAAGAGGTGACTTCTGAGCTTAAATGAAAATGATAAAGAAAAGGAAAGAAGGTGTTGTTCACATCACATTTCATGAGGATAGAAGACATTGAGCCTAAATGACCATACCCTTACACTCAGCCCCAGTACAAGCCTTAAAAAGACCTTTTTGATCTTGATTGAGCTGAAACAAAAGTTGATTGGAAAATAAGGGAAAACCTATGGGTGAAATCATGCATTGTGTTTATCTTTGTGAGTGTGAGGGTTGATCTTGATTCCGAAACTTTAAATGATTGAACCATTATGTGTGAATATGGAATCATTCTTCGTGTGAGGGAATTTGAATACATTTGTTGAGCTTGAACTTGCATTTGAAGAAAGTATAGTGAGCTTGAGATTCTTTGGTAATGGTGAGTCACAACTTGAATCTTTAAGTACAAAATTGATCCTTGCATGAGTAAGTTGAGTCTTTCTGTGTGCATTCATGATTGAGTCTTGTGTAGGACTGTTTAAGATATCCTTTTTGAACTGCTGAACTTGAGTTTTACTTGAGGACAAGAAAATTTTTAAGTTGGGGGTGTTGAACTCTTTTAGGGCTTTATTTTGATAAATTTAGTGTCCTCGAATGCATATTTTGTCTGAATAACTGATGTAAATCCTTAAGTTTTAGGTATATGGATTTATAGACAAAGCATGGACACCATTTGGCAAAAAGGAACAAGGCAAGCTACAAGAATGAAGAAATGAAGACCTGATGATCGATGATGTCATACGGTGAATCACCAAATCGCCAATGTCATTCGGCGAATCACCAAATTTCTAAGATACCGCCTAAAGTTATAGAATGCCGGAGCTAAAATGGGGGTGAATTCTATGAGCAACAACTATATTTGGCGTATCGCTAATCTAGTCAGTGAAGGACAAACAGGTCGCCAAAATTGCTAAAGAAGATTCAAGCAAGTGCTGATAGGTGTGATGGAAGGATAAAGGGTGAATCGTGGAGTCATTTGGCGATCCCGACCTGGATCTCCTAAAGTTACAGTAGCCAGACCAAGAAAAATTGAAAAATGAAAGCGAGATGAAGAACAATCGGTGATTCACCAATCTGTCAGCGACACCCGACTTACTTTGCCAAGTGGTCATAAGCAGTGACACTTCAGACTTGTTTAAATTAGTTTTAGCTAGACAGAGAAATTCATTCAGAACATGAGGAAGGAATTACTTAGAGAGAAAACTCTACCAAAGGGATTAGTTAGTGATTTTAGCAAGATTTTGAGAGAGATTTTGTAAGAGAGGAGATTATCAATTGATTTTCATCTATAATTCTCATTTTGTACCCAACTATGGGAGTGATATTTGATTTTGATTTTCTTATTTTTGAGATGAGTGGCTAAAACCCTTTACTTGGGTTTTGATCATGAAGCCAATTAGTGAATTTAATTAGTGGGTGTTTCTTAGTTGCGAATAATGGTGTTAATTTGAAGTGGGTCTAAGTTGTTGTTGTGTTTCGAGGTTGAATTGTGTGACGTCGTGTATCAATTTAAGTGTTGTGCACTTGCTCGAGAGAGAGGTGTGGAACCAAGGTGGCAATCTTAGCATCCTTAGTAGTGGGTAAAATTTCCTTAGTTTCAGCTCGAGAGAGTGAAACAAGTAATCCATCATTTGTATTCATCTTGAGAGAGTGGATGTTATGAGGGTAAAGAGTTGGGCCTCTTTCGATTGGTGTTGAAGTTTGAGAGAATTCAACCAAGTTACTTTATATATGGTTCGACCTACCCATAACAAATTATCCCATTGTGAGCAATAACATTTATCCACTTCGTTGAGATTCAATAATTGGCTTATCAATTCCCCAAGCTTTACTCTAATATTTGATTGTTTGTGTTGAAGTGTAAATTTGGATGGGTAGTTAAAACCTGAAATTTGAGATTTGAACATTAATTGTGCAACAATTGTTTGATTGAAGAAGTTGTCATTGTACTTTTATTATTGAATTTTGAGGGAAGTACTACTCCCTGTGGGATCGACCCCAACTCACGTAGTTAGGTTATTTTACTGACGAACGATCGTTGGCATTTAGTATTGGATGAAATGCCTTGATACGATAATTAGTGTTGACTTTACCGGAGGGTACCGATGGATTCGTAGTATATTGTGACGCATCTCGAGTGGGTTTGGGATGTGTCCTTATGCAACATGCAAGGTAATTGCCTATGCTTCAAGGCAACTCAAGGTACATGAAAAGAATTATTTGACCCATCATCTAGAACTAGCGGGGGTGGTGTTTGACTTAAAAATCTGGAGGCACTACCTATATGGGGTCCATGTAGATGTATTCACCGACCACAAGAGTCTTCAATATGTGTTTAGCCAAAAAGACTTGAATATCCAACACATAAGATGGTTAGAGTTGTTGAAAGATTATGACATGAGTGTCCTATACCACCCCATCAAAACTAATGTGGTTGCGGATGCCTTTAGATTGTCCATGGGTAGTGTGGCTCATGTAGAAGATGAGAAGAAGGAATTGGTTCGTGATGTGCATAGATTGGCCCGACTAGGTGTCCAACTAGTCGATTCCATTAAGGGTGGATTCATGGTTCATCATAGTTCCGAATCGTCCTTTGTGGTTGATGTGAAGTCTAAGCAACATCTTGATCCTATATTGATGGAGTTGAAAGAATCGGTTCTCAACAAGTCCATTGACACTTTTTCCCAAGGAGGAGATGGGGTGCTTAGGTACGAAGGTAGATTATGTGTTCTGGATGTTGATGAATTGAGAGGGCAAATTTTTGAAGAGGCTAATGGTTCACGGTATTCTATTCATCCTGGAGCCACAAAGATGTACCGTGATCTACGGGAATTCTATTGGTGAAATGGCATGAAAAATGATATAGCAGATTTTGTAGCCAAATATCCAAATTGTGAACAAGTTAAGGCCGAACACCTAAAACCGGGAGGTTTGTTCCAAGATATAAAATTTCCCACTTGGAAGTGGGAGGAAGTAAATAGGGACTTTGTGGTGGGTTTGCCTCGTACTTGAAGGCAACATGATTCTATTTGGCTCATAATTGATAGGATGACTAAATCAGCCCACTTCCTTCCCGTCAAGGTCTCTTTTTCTGCGGAAGACTATGCTAAGTTGTATATCAAGGAAATAGTGAAGTTGCATGGGTTCCCTTGTCTATCATATCGGATCGGGGTACTCAATTTACTTCACATAATTGGAAGCCCTTCCAAGAAGGGCTTGGTACCAATGTTAAACTTAGTACCGCTTTCCACCCTTAAAAGGATGGTCAAGAGGAACGCACCATTCCAACCTTAGAGGACATGTTGATGGCGTCTGTGATTGATTTCAAGGGTAATTGGGATGACCATCTTCCCGTGATAGAATTTGCCTACAACAATAGTTACCACTCAAGCATTGCCATGTCTCTGTTTGAAGCACTATATGGTAGGAGGTGTAGATCTCCGGTTTGTTTGTTTGTAGTAGGTGAGTTTGCTCTAATTGGTCCCGAACTAGTTTATGATGCCATTGAAAAAGTTTGACTTATAAGAGAAAGGTTGAAAACGACTCAAAGTCGGCAAATATATTATGCCGATGTTAGAAGGAGGGATCTTGAATTTAAGGTTGGTGATTGGGTCTTCTTGAAAATCTCACCTATGAAAGGGGTGATGAGGTTTGGAAAGGTGGGGAAGCTTAGTCCCCGATATGTGGGCCCATACCAAATCTTGAAGCGTATTGGGAAAGTTGCATATGAATTGGACTTGTCCAATGAGTTGGCTCTGGGTCACCCGGTGTTTCATGTTTCCATGCTTAAGAAGTGCATTGGTGATCTGGTGTCCATCCTTCCTTTAGAGGGTTTAGGAGTTGATGAGAACCTTTCTTATGAAAAGGTCCCGGTTGAGATTTTCTAGCCTTCGTTAAGGTTCTATAGAGGAATCACTTAGTTGAGGGTGCTACATGGGAGGCCAAGGACAATATGAAGTCCCGTTACCCTCATCTTTTTCCTTCTACTCTTATTCAAACTTGAGGTAAGTAATTCCTCTTAAGTTTTAAGTGTTTTGGGAGTCATGTGTATTGTATGACTTTTCCATGATTTCCTTATGTGGTGCATGTTCTTGTGAGGATTCATGATTTGCATACATTGAGTTTTCATTATTTATGTGTTCCTCATGTTGAATTGCATTTTAATATGATGATTGCATTTTTTACTTCATGAGGCGAATTGATGAACATTGTTAGATGTGTTTTGATGAAATGACTTATGAGCTCCCTACTGTTGTGTTGAGCTTACTTGAGTTGGAGAAGGTAGTTCCTCTCACGTTTATGTGAATTGGTGAGTTCATGTTGCATTGACCATGTCTTGGGATGGAGTTGCAGTTTCCTCCTTTGAAATTGTGCATGATGTGATTAGTGCATTTCACATTTTGATGTTTCATGCATACTGTTAGTCTAGAGTTTCTAACTTAGCTTGGTATCTATATCATCATTCGGGAACGAATGTTCCCAAGGGGGGATAATGTAACACCCCGGAAATCTAATGACCTAAGCTAGAGCCTAACATGTAGTCTAGTGTCCTAAAAGGGTTAACATCAAGATAAGAGTCATAAAATGACCTCCCAAGGTTAACACTAGTGTTTTAGTCCCTAAACGTCAAGGTATGGCCCCCCCAAGGAACCCCAGGGGTCCTTCATGAGGGCCAAAGGGCTGCTCAAAAGTTGTCCAAAAACAGCTTCATCCACGAAGAGGGAACAACGAGTCATGGTTTGACTCATGCCCCGTAGATGGGAGTCGTGAGTCAAGACTTAGCCTCCCCAAAACTTCCCCAAAATCTCCTAGTTACAGTCACAAACCATGCTTGCACAGCACGGTCGGTGGACCATTCCAAAAGTCCAAAGGACCAGCCTCGTGGATGAGTCCTGGACCAAGGCCAAAAGACCAACCTCAGACCCAATCCATGAGTGAGCAGTACGGTCTGTGGATCATTCCACGCCCCGTAGATGGGGGCTCGTGGACGAGGTCTGCAATGCTGTTAAGGATTTCGGCCAAGGGTCAAACCTTTTAAATAAATTCTAATTCATTAAGTAAGGGTGAAGGACGGTTATTAATAGTTATTTTAGACCCATATAAATAGTTTTAAGTCATTAAACTTTACTTAACTCCTCATAACTCAAAAGACTCAAATTAGAAACCAACCTCCCTCTCTAAAAAATTCTCTCTCTAGACTCCATTGAAGAACAAAGAAGAAGCTCAAGCTAGGGGTTCAAGATCCATCCTTTTCACTCTAATTTTGTGAGGAAAACATCAATCAAGGTATGGGAGACTTGATTCATGGAACACGTTTCTCCATGAAGCCCTTCAACTCTTAATTTTGAAAGTTGTAAATTGGTCAAAAACTAGGGTTTTCATTCTAACCATGGGTTCTTCCTAAATATGATTTCATGTATGCATGATATGAGTTTATGTTAAGAATGACTTTCTTATTATGAACTATGAACAAGATGTGTTTCCTTGTCTATGATTGTTGGCTTTGGATGAGGTTAAGGTATGTTATGCATGATTATGGTAGCCTAAGGTAGATTATGGTATGGTGTGACCTTGTGATTAATATAAATGTGCATAATGGCTTTTAAACTTGAAAAAGGCACGATGTCAAATAAACGTCCCTTTTATGCATGTTTTAAGGATTTTTGTGCATGGCTTCCATATTTAGTACAATTAATTGTGCTAACCCATTTTCTTTACATTTTCTTATAAGTGTAGGTTCCGATCGTTGAGGCACATTATCTCCTTTCAAGTGAAGCTTGGGTTGACTATTCCCTAAGCTTGGTGAGTCCTCAAGTTCAAGGACAGATTATCCATTTCTTAGTTTCTATTGTACTTCGTTTATTGACACTTTATTGATATAAAGGGCTAAGTCCCAAACTTTGTATTCTAATGTTTTAGATTGTGGATGAGACAAGGTCTAGACTCTTATGATTTTCTTTTACGAAAAAGACTTCTATTGTAAAAGTTTTAAATTTTCCGCATCATTGCCATGTCTTTATGTTATGATTATTCTAAGGGCTTGTATGAGACCCCTTTAGGGTCAAGTATGTCATGTTACGTCTAAGGGGTACCCCTGGGTCATGACACATCACCACGAGGGGCTCCACGAGCTGTGGTCCCTCTTGCGGTCCTTGAGCCAGTAGTCTTGCCACTTGGGAGCCCTTAACTCATAGCCTAAGGCAACTCCACGAGGCCTCCCATGAGCCGTGGTGATGGGCGTGGAAGTTGAGGAAGTATCTAGGAAAAATGGTGGCCACTTTTTCATAGCCAAGGCAAGACCACGAGCTACCTTAGCTAGCCGTGGTGCGGACCATGACCCGTGGTCCCACTCATGAAGGTGGGGCAGTAGCTCTAAGCTAGGGGCAAAGCCTTGGCCTTTGGCATTGGCTTGGTCCCTTTGCCTTGGCACTTTCCCATTTTGCCTTGACTCTCATAACCCTCATTCATGACTTTCACCCTCACATTTAGGCTCTAGTTTAACCTACCATTTTCCGGAGTGTTACAAATATGGACTTTAACTATGACTTCTTAAGAGGTACTACTTAGTATGAGTGGGGGTATAGGACTCCATTTATGCATTGCACAAGTAGACTTTAAGAGGGGTTGTAGTAAAGTTCTTTTATACTATGAAGACTTATTAATTATGTATGTATGGTATGTATGGTTGTTAAGGTTGACTTTACTTGCTACAAGTTATGAATATGAATGTTTCCTTGTATATATGAGTATTTGTCATGAATGAGGTTAAGATATGGTATGTATGATGTTGGTGACCTAAAAGTGATACTTAGCATTTGGTAGGGTTATGGAATCTTGCCTTTGCATTGCACTAGTATAGCTTTGGGGTTGCTTATGATATGGTTTGACTTATGTTTCTTCATAAACGTGAATGATGGCTTTTAAACTTGATAAATGCATGGTTTCAACTAAATGTCCCCTTTATGCATGTTTTAAAGATTTATGCATGGCTTCCATACTTAGTACTTTTGTGCTAACTCATATTCTACATTTTCTTATTAAGTGTAAGTTTCGGGCATTGAGTTGTATTTCCTTCATTTGAGAAAAGCTTGGATTGGCTCTCCCAAGCTTGGTGATTCCTCAAGTTCGAGGATGCATTGTTCATTTTAGTTCCTATGTTACTTTTCTATTTTTGAGACTATCTTATATTAAGGGTTGTGACCCTAAGATTATATTCAATTGTAGTAGATGGTTCATTTAGATAGTGTCTAGACTCCTACTTTTGATATTAATGAAAAGACTTCTATTATAAAAGTTTTAAATTCTGCGTCATTTCTAAATTGCTTATGTTATGATTATGCTAAGGGATTGTATAAGACCCCTTCGGGGTCGAGTACGCCATGTTACATCTAGGGGGTACCCTGGGTCGTGACAAACTTGGTAATCAAAGCACAAGGTTTAGAATGATTCTAGGATGATGTCTCATGAACCACGTCTAGTAGAGTCTTGTTCATGAGTGTGAAGTGCGCCACACTTATGAATGAAAGGCTATAAAATGCTTAGGAACTTTTACTTCTTTCATAACTCTTTAGTCATGCCTTAGAGTTTTAACTTTATGAAGTCCTTTTCCTAACCCTTCTCTTGTGTCTATAGGATATGAATACAACAAGGGCGAACACAAGAAGGATGGAAGAGGAGATGCTGAATGAATGAGTTCCTCCCCAAGGTCCTCAAGAGCCTCAAGTTCCTCAAGCTCCTATTGATGCAGGGGCTATGAAAAATGTGGAAATAAGGTTGGCTCTCCAAATATTTACCCAAGCCATGACATCCCAAGTTAATAGGGATGCAAGATCTCATGTGAGTCCTAATGAGAGCACCATGGCTTCAAGGTTGAGAGATTTCACAAAAATGAACCCTCATTAGTTCTTTGGTTACAAAGTGGGTGAAGACCCTCAAAAGTTCGTGGAAGAGGTCTAAAAGATAATTGATGCTATGGGGGTGACTTCTATAGAGAAAGAAGAGCTAACCACTTTCCAATTGAAGGGTATTGCCCAAGTTTGGGTTACTCAATGGAAGAGGAATAGGCCAGAAGGAGCGGGTCCTATAGGTTAGGAAGTGTTCAAGAAAGCATTCCTTGATAGGTTCTTTCCCCGAGAAAAGATGGAAGCCAAGGTGGAAGAATTTATCAACCTTTGTCAAGGAGGTATGTGTGTTGAAGAATATTCTCTAAAGTTTACCGAATTGTCCAAGTATGCTACATCTATGGTGGCGGTTCCTAGGGATGAGATGAATAGGTTTGTGACGGAGGTGTCTACTTTTGTGAGAAAAGAATTTCGTTCGGCTATGCTTCATGATACATGGATATATCCCGTCTTATAGTGTATGCTAAACAAATGGAGGATGAGAAACTCCAAGAAAAGAATAGAAAAGTGAAGAGGCGTAGGACCGATGATGGGAATTCTTCCAAGGGTAAATTTGAGGGCCAAAGTAAACCAAGGTTCAAGAGAAGGTTCTCCAACCAAGGCTCTTCTAATGCTCCAAGGGTCAACAAGGATAGGGTGTCTAATCCGAAGCCACAAGGAGGTAGTTGTGGTTCTTATGTTGTTAGGCCAAATTGTGCAAAATGTGGCAAGAAGCATAGTGGTAAGTGCCTAGTTGACACGGATGGTTGCTTTAATTGTGGGAAGAGTGGTGATTTGATGAGGGATTGCCCCATGCTAAAGGTTCAAGGAAGAGAGGGCAAGCAAGTCCCTCCTAGTGGTTCAAATTTCGATGCTCCCAAGAAGAACCACTTTTATGCTCTTAAATCTCGAGGTGACCAAGAGAGTTCCCCGGATTTTGTGACCGGTATGTTGCGAGTCCTTTCCATTGATGTATATACATTGTTAGAACACGGTGCCACTTTGTCTTTTGTTACACCTTTTGTTGCTATGAAGTTTGAAATACTCCCCGATGTGTTAGAAGAACGTTTTTTTGTTTCTACCCCAATTAGTGACTCGGTAGTGGCAATAAGAGTTTATAGGAGTTGTCCTATTTCATTGCCTCATAAATTCACTTTGGTTGATTTGATAGAATTAGACATGTTAGACATTGATGTCATTTTGGATATGGATTGGTTGCATGCTTGCTATGCCTCCATTGATTGTAGGACTCGGGTGGTAAAGTTTCAATTTCCAAATGAGTCCATGTTAGAGTGGAAGAGAGGAAATTATATCCCTAGAGGTCAATTCGTCTCTTGTCTAAAAGCTAGGAAAATGATCTCCAAGGGGTGCATTTACCATATTGTTAGGGTTATGGATATTGAGTCCGAGACTCCTCCTTTAGAGTCGGTCCCCGTGGTGAGTGAATTTTTGGAAGTCTTTCCCGATGACTTGCCCGGCATTCCTCCCGAATGGGAAATAGACTTTCGCATTGATCTCTTGCCGGATACTCAATCTATATCCATTCTTTCATATTGAATGGCTTCGGCCGAATTGAAAGAGTTGAAGGAACAACTCAAGAATATGTTAGACAAATGCTTTATTTAACCAATCATCTCTCCATGGGGTGCTCCAATACTGTTCGTCAAAAATAAGGATGAGTCCCTTAGGATGTGTATACACTACCGCAAATTGAACAAGGTCACCATAAAGAATAAATACCCTCTTCCTAGAATTGACGATTTGTTTGACCAACTCCAAGGAGCTAGTTACTTTACAAAGATTGACCGACGTTCGGGCAATCACCAACTAAGGCTAAGACGGGTTGACATTCCCAAGATGGCCTTCCAAACAAGATATGGTCACTATGAATTCGTAGTCATGTCTTTTGGTCTAACCAACGCCCCGGCGGCATTCATAGATCTAATGAATAGGGTGTTTAGGCAATACCTTGATACGTTTTTGATCGTTTTTATTGATGATTATTGATCTATTCAAGGAGAGAGACTGAACATATGAATCATTTGAGGATTGTATTTCAAGTCCTTAAAGACCACACATTATATGCTAAGTTTAGTAAATTTGAGTTTTGGCTAAGGTCGGTTACCTTTCTTGGTCATATTATGTCGAGCATGGGTATTGAGGTAGATCCTAAAAAGATGGATGCGGTCAAGAGTTGGCCTAGACCTTTAGCTCCTACCAATATTAGAAGCTTTTTGGGTTTGATCGGTTATTATAGGAGCTTTGTTGAGGGTTTTTCCTCCATTGATGGCCTTGACTCAAAATAAAGCTAAATTTGTGTGGTCGAAGGCTTATGAGAAAAGTTTCCAAGAGTTGAAAGATAAGCTTACTTCCGCTCCGGTGTTGACCTTACCGGTGGGTTTGTGGTATATTGTAACGCTTGTTGAGTGGGTTTGGGATTTGTCCTTATGCAGCATAGTAAAGTCATTGCCTATGCTTCAAGGCAACTCAAGATCCATGAAAATAATTATCCGACGCATGATCTTGAACTAGCGGCGGTAGTGTTTGCTTTGAAGATATGGAGACATTACCTTAATGGGGTCCATGTAGATGTTTTCACCGATCACAAAAGTCTTCAATATGTGTTTACCCAAAAAGACTTGAATCTCCGACAAAGAAGGTGGTTAGAACTTTTAAAGGATTATGGCATAAGTTTCATTTACCACCCCGGCAAAGCCAATGTAGTTGCGGATGCCTAATTTGATTGTCCATGGGTAGTGTGGCTCATGTTGAAGATTAGAAGAAGGAATTAGTTTGGGATGTACATAGGTTGGTCCGGTTGGGTGTCCAACTAGTGGACTCCACCAAGGGTGGTGTCATGGTGCATAATGGTTCCAAATCATTCTTAGTAGTAAAGAATGTGATTGAATAGCTTGTAATTTAGACATGGATCATCATAGAATTAAGTTAAGCTTGAAAGTAGGGCTTGTATCCATCATTGTTACGCTTTGGGGGTAAAGTCAATATGATGTGATCTTGTTGTGTATTCTCTTTCTCTTACACACTTAGGCATGAATTGCGAGGAGATCCAAGGGTTCTCTCACATAGAAGGATTCTAGGTTTTCTTAATAACCTAAAATGAATCAAAGCATGTTAGACTAGAATATCTTGAAGTTGTGATGTATGATCCCTTCATGTATAGCTTGGCTTAGTAGGATAATACCAAGGTTGATAGCTTGGGATGGAGGATCCATACTCTCCTAAGGTATAGCTTGACTTAACATTGTAGAATGCATGTCATGGTAGCATGAGTTAGGTGTATTCATGGTAGCCTAGGATTGAGGATTTATACTCTCCTATGGGTAGCTTGAACTAGCATTATTAGGATGCATTCATGGTAGCTTGACTTTGTTTTGCCAAGACCATTTCATGGTAGTTTTGGGATAGAGGACTTATACTCTCCTAAGGGTAGCTTATGATTGAGGATCCATACTCTCCTAAGGGTAGCTTGACCTTGCATTGTAATATGCATGCCAAGAGTAACTTGAGTTAGGTTAGTCATGGTAGCTTGGGATTGAGGACTCATACTCTCCTAAGGATAGCTTAGGGGTGAGAATCATACTCCCCTATGGATAGCTTGGACTTGCATGCTAGTGTATCTTCCAAGTTGGTTTGATTAGCTTAACCTAGTTATGTTAGTAAGATGATAGTGTGGTCTAGCCTATTAGGGGTTATTCCTTGGTAGCCTTGACTTGAGGGAGATAGAATAGAGGGATTAGTCCCCAACTAGTGAACATTCATGATAGTCAAAATGAATACTTAGTGTAGGTAGTAGTAAGGAATGCTATCAATACATTGCACAAGTATGACTTAAGGCTAGGTATGAAGGGTTCCCACACATAGTATGACTTAGATTGGTTGTTGCCATAGTTTCCCTCCAAGATAAGCTTGGTTGTTGCCATAGTTTCCCTCCAAGATATGATTGACTAAGGTGGTAGTTCCCTTGTCTATATAAAGTAAGTTTATAGTAAGACCAAAGTAGGGTGAAAATGACTAAGATGACTTTAAGGTTATGCTTAGTGTGAAGGGTAGTATGGGATGCCTTTCATGCATTTTACAAATGTGTCTTGAGGTTACTTGGAGGTATGGTGCCCTTATGGTAGAAAGACTTATGACTTAAACATGCACATAGACTATGATTGAGATGACTAAAAAGGGATACTTGGCTTGGGTGGTATTATGGGATGCTATTCTTGACTTGCACTTGTATGCTTCTGAGGTTACTTGAGAATGGTGCTATTATGGTATGGATGACCAAGGGTCAATTATGCTTATATGATAATGACTTGTCTCCTATGCTCATTAGCTATGTCTTATGTTGACTTATGTATATATGATGCTTATGTTGGAGACCATGATGTGACTATGATGATTATGCTATGAATATGTTACTATCTCTTATACTTATGTCTTATGTTGATTAACCATTTTGATATTCTCTTTTGATGTTGTGCTAGCTTTCATACTTGGTACATTTTTTACTAATGCATATTGCCTACATTCTAATCAAATATAGGGTTGAGGAGATTTAGTTGCTTTGAAGGCTAGGTTTCCAAGGATCAAGAAGAGTTGAAGAATTGGTGAGCCCTCATAGCTTCGAGAACAAACCCATCATGTTCCTTTATGTCATTTCTTTATGTTTTAGACTTTGTATGGGCTGCGTCCCAAGAGTTTTATTCAAGGATTATGTTAGATGGTTTGAGACAAAGGTTTAGTAAAGACTTTTGCTTCTTTTGTTATGAAAATGACTTCGATTGTAAAAGTTTTAAATTGTCCCTACTTTTCTAGTATCTTATGTTATGATTATGCTAAGGGCTTGTATGAGACCCCTTCAGGGTCAAGTATGCCATGTTACTTCTAGGAGGTAACCCCGGGTCATGACAAACATGGACTTTGAAACAATCAAAGTATCTCACAATTGTAGTGCCATTATTACTAGTGAGATGATTATAATGAAGGAGGATCTGGGGGAATTTACCATACCATGCACCGATGGTATGCTCCAATTTGCTAAATCTTTGTGTGACTTGGGGGAAAGTATAAATTTGATGCCCTATGCAATCTTTAAACAACTTGGGTTGGGTGAACCGAAATCCACAACAATGCGGCTTCTTATGGCGGACCGTTCGATCAAACACCCCGTTGATTGATTGTGAGATTGATTCTGAAATTCCCATTATCTTGGGAAGACCATTTTTAGCAACCGGGAGAGTGCTAGTGGATGTTGAAAGCGGGGAGTTGATGTTCTGGGTGAATGAAGATGAGGTCACCTTTAATGTGTGCAAATCAATGAAACACTCGAGTGATATTCATGTGGTTTCAACGATTGATGTAATTAATGAAGCGGTGGCCAGTGTAAGCGAATTAATGTGTATGAGTGAACCTCTTGAGGTTGTTCTTTTGAATTATGATGAGAGCTAAATTCAAGGTCATAATGAAGTGATAGCCTCTCTATCGGGATTAGGTGAATACTCAACGAACCCATTGAAGCTAGACATATCTCTAAAGAATCGAGAGAATCCTCCCGCCAAAACATAAACAGAGGAACCACCAAAGTTTGAGTTGAAAGTTCTCCCCACTCATCTTAGATATGCATTCTTGGGGACAAATAACATCTTGCCTGTTATCATTGCAACTGACTTGTTTGAATGGCAAGTAAAATTGCTTCTTGAGGTGTTGAGAAGGTACATCAAGGCTACAGGGTTGATTATCGTTGTCACTGTAGGTATTCCACCCGGCATTTGCACTCACAAGATTCAAATTGATAATGAGTGCAAACCGAGTGTCAAACATCAAAAGAGATTGAACCTTCCAAAGCAAGAGGTGGTAAAAAAGGAGATAATCAAGTGGTTGGATGCGGGTGTGATTTATCCTATTGCGGATAGAAAATGGGTGAGTCTGGTGCAATGTGTACCCAAAAAGGTGGCATCACGGTAGTCCCAAATGAAAAAGGGGAACTTGTTTCTATAAGACCGGTAACCGAATGGAGGGTATGCATGGACTATCGGAAGTTAAATTCTCGGACTAAAAAAGATCACTTTCCCATGCCTTTTATGGATCAAATGCTTGATCAACTTTCGGAGCGAGGATGGTATTGTTTCTTGGATGGTTATTATGGATATAACCAAATCTCTATTGCACCGGAAGATCAAGAGAAAACCACTTTGACTTGTCCCTATGGAACTTTTTCTTTCAAAAGAATACCTTTCGGGTTGTGTAATGCCCTGGCAACGTTTAAACGTTGTATGCTATCTATTTTTGCTGACATGGTGGAAGATTCAATGGAAGTTTTCATGGATGACTTCTCAGTTGTGGGTGACTCTTTTGAAAGATGTTTAGCACACCTTGGGCAAGCCCTTCAAAGATGTGTGGAAACCAATTTAGTCTTAAATTGGGAGAAATGTCACTACATGGTTAGGGAAGGTATAGTCATAGGTCAGAAGGTATCACAAAAGGGGCTGGAGGTCGACAAGACCAAGACTGAGCTAATTGAGAAGCTACCCCCAACAATCTCGGTAAAAGGTATTCGTAGTTTCTTGGGGCATGTTGGTTTCTACCGGAGATTCATCAAAGACTTCTCAAAAATTGCACGCCCATTGTGCAAGATTTTGGAGAAGGGGTGAAATTTAGCTTTGGTGATGCATGTATGGCAGCCTTTAAGTCTTTGAAAGAGAAGTTAATCTCTGCCCCGATGATTATTATCCCTAATTGGTCAACACCTTTTGAAGTATTCTGTGATGCAAGTGGGACCGCGTTGGGTGTTGTTTTGGGACAAAAGCGCAATAAACTATTCCATCTAATCTACTATGCAAGCAAAACAATGAATGGTGCTCAACATAACTACACTATTACGAAGCAAGAATTACTTGCGGTGGTATATGCATTTGAGCAATTCCGAGCATACTTGCTAGGAACCAAAGTGGTATTTCACACTGATCATGCAGCCCTACGGTACTTAATGGCAAAAAAAGATGCTACACCAAGGTTGATAAGATGGGTGCTCCTACTGCAAGAATTCAACTTCGAAGTCAAGGATAGAAAAGGGTGTGAAAATCAAGTAGCCGATCACCTATCTAAGTTTGAGGGAAAAGAGAAAGATGAGCTTGAGTTATACATACATGACTCATTCCCAGATGAGCAGGTATTCATGACCACTCTTACGCAGACTACTTAGTATGATGTGCTCACTATGTGGTGTGTGGGATAATGCCGGAAAACCTGAACTTCTATCAACAAAAAAGGTTCTTATTTGATGTCAAAAGATATTTCTGGGATGAACCATATCTATTCAGGGAACGTGCAAACCATATTATTCGGTGATGTGTGCCAGAAGAGGAAGTCAATAAAATTCTCAATGCTTGCCATGATTCACCGATTAGTGGTCATCATTGTTGTGTGCGAATAGCTGCTAAAATTCTTCAAAGTAGTTACAACTGGCCATCCCTCTACAAAGATTCTCATGAATTTTTCAAGAAATGCATACAATACCAAAAACAAGGGGGGTGTCCAGAAGGCATGAGTTGCCTCTTAATCCTATTCTGGAAGTGGAGTTGTTCGATGTCTGGGGAATAGATTTCATGGGGCCGTTTGTGAGTTCATTTGATAATAAGTATATTTTTGTGTCTATGGATTATGTTTTTAAATGGGTGGAAGTCGTGGCACTACCCAACAATGAAGGGAAGAGTGTTGTTCAATTCTTAAAACGCTGCATCTTTGTAATATTTGGCACCCCGCGGGGTATTATTAGTGATGGAGGTTCGAATTTTTGCAACCGGTTGTTTGCATCCACATTGAGTAAATACGGAGTGAAACATAAAGTGGAAACACCATATCATCCTCAAATGAGTGGCCAAGTCGAGGTTTCAAATCGGGAGATTAAGAGTATTTTTGTTAAGATCGTGAATGCAAATAGGACGGATTGGTCTCAAAATCTAGATGATGCTCTTTGGGCGTATCGCACGGCTTACAAGATACCAATTGGCATGTCCCCATATCAACTATTTTTTGGGAAATCTTGTCACCTATCGATTGAACTTGAACACAAAGCACTATGGGCTTAAAAGGCATTAAATTTGGATTGGGCAAATGCTTCAAAAGGGAGAGTAGATCAGCTGAACGAATTGGAAGAATCCAAGTTTAGGGCATATGAAAGTTCATCTCTCTACAAGGAGAAAATGAAGAAATGGCATGACTCTAAAATCATTAGGAAAATATTTCGAGTTGGAGATTTTTTGTTGTTGTACAATTCTCGACTGATACTCTTCTCGGGAAAGCTAAAGTCGAAGTGGTCCGGTCCATTTAAAGCTATTGTAGTCGAAGGTAAGGAGGGTCCAACTTTCAAAGTGAATGGGCAGCGTTTGAAGCTTTATTTCGGCGAGTGTCGTGATATTTCAGTTATTGAAGTGGTGTATTTGTAAGATGCTTGAGAGCATTTCCACGTCGTGCCACGACGTTAAATAATGTGTCTCTTGGGAGGAAACCCAAGCCTTTGTTGTTTTGAATAATGTGTGATGTTTGTGCAGGTATGAAAATATTTGCGAGGGTATGGCCATTTCGGAAAATCACCGAACGGGACAGCGATCGCGACTTGGCTTGCCCCCTTTCCCTCAGGGAGAGGTCTACAGTTCTGGAATATTTGGTGAAGCAGGAAGCTTACTCGGTGATGTGCCGAAAGGGTTAGGCGAGCCCGACTTCACCGCCTTCTGACCTACCCTGAAAGGCTGGTGTTCTGGAAATTTGGGCGACGAACTCAGGACACTGGGCAATGCGTCGATGCTGTTCGATGAGCCCGAATTTCACCGCCTTTTGGTCTCAATTGAAAAGCCGATATTCTAGATATTTTAGCGAACTGCATACAGTTATACGGGTCGCCGATTCGTTCAACACATCCTCCATTACTTCACTGAATGGCCACCCGGTGAAGAATTCTCCTAACTCTAATATTGTGATTCAGTGCTATTACTTTTATCTTTATTCCTTGTCCATTTATTTCTTTTGCGTTGAGGACAATGTTGGATGTTTTTTGTGGGGTGGAACCTTGTTAGGAATACCACTTGTAGATGCATTTATTAAGTTGTTCCTTTGCATTTTTTGAGTATCGATTAGGGTCAATACCGATGATTTAAATAGTGCTCTTAATTAAAACACATGGCTATGATGAGGCAACCTAAGTTACATAGGCAATATGTGAACTTCAAGCATCTCGTTGTGACTAACTGATTGTAACGACCCACACTACAAGAAAGAGGGCTTCTAGGGACGAGAAAAATGGTCCCTAAAAGTTTGATTCTGGTCCCTAAAAGTCCATAGCGACGGGAAAAATCTAATCGCCATCCGTCGCTATAGGCTCCGTCACTAAAGGTCAATAGGGATGAGATATAACTACCGGTCCTGAAAGACATTTTGCAACTGGTATATTTTTGGTCCCTATAAACCTTTTAGGGACTACATTTCTAGTACTTAATGTTACGATCACTGGACCCCTTAGTTTTTTTTACGACAAGTTTAACTCGACTTTTAAGACCAAAAATCTTGTCTTTAAATATTTTCAAGTACAAATTTAATTCTTGGTCCCTAAAGGTGTGATTTTGTATAATTTGGCATTAAAATTGGCTTATTTACAATCTGGTATTTAAGTTGATTTAAGAACAGAAAGATGTTGCACCTAAATAATACATGTTTTTTTCCTGTCACATTTTCCTAAGATACAATTTACTAATATAAATAATCAAAACAAGATAAACAAAATTATCAATAGTAATAAGTAAAAGTATTATGAATGACAAGCATACTACTTGAAAAAATACATAATCTCAGTACAATTTACACAACTCATCAGCAAAGTAAATTGTCTTTATGTATATAATAAAAACGTTTGCCAAACAAGCACAACAAAATGATAACTAATTTCTCAACTTGTTGAAAGTATTCAAATCTGTATTTTGGCTTGTAATAAATGCCTGCAATTCCTGTAATACATACAAAATAAAATTTGTTTGGTAAAAAAAGATATGTGCACAATCAAATCACACAACTTATTTCAGTATCATTAAGAAATAAATTATTGCACTATAGATTTTAGGTTCCTATTTACTTTGCCTTCTACTTCGACAAAAATATGTTGGTTAAATTATCCCAAATGCTTTAACGTCATTCACCTGCAGACCCTTGAAATTGAAAAATATGTTGGTTTATATGATAATCATGTGAGGCATTGCTTGAGAGTAAGGCTTGTAGTATGAAGATGAATCCTAAGGCTTTAAGGGTAAAAGCTAATATGAATAAGTTAAGAATGTTATGGTTTATAGAAGGGAGCTATTATGTATGTTAAATGGTATATGGCATTGTTGTGGAAGGACTTCATCTACATGACCTCTAAAATGAGTACATGAGTATATGCATGGAATAAATGTTGTACTTGAGTTATGACTATATCTATGTCTCATGTGATGCATGTTAGATATGTTGACTTAACATGAACCTTGAATGCAAGATAAGAGGGGTATGTATGATTATGATATTATGTGCATGTTTATGAATAAAGTGTCTATTATGATAATATTGTTTTTGTGTCATTGGAAGAACAATCACACACACACCCATGCATGAATGTGAATATGATGTGACTAAGGCGTTGTTTATGGTTCATGGCCCTTGAAGGGCAAAGTTATGAGGGTTTGTACATCTTTATGAGAATTGTGTATGATCTTACAATTAACTTAGAAAGTGAAGATCTTATGATTATTGTGTATGTGTGGTATTGAGAAAGGTAGTTCTCCCCATACCCTTTTACACTTTATTATGCATGAACTATTATGACTATGTTGATCTTGTTGTATTGAATGAAATGTTATTCTCATGAACACACTATGAATATGATGTGAAAGGTTTACTCACATATTGATGATTCTAAGGTTGAAAGGACATTCTCACCTAATGAATCTATGAGCTATTATGATGTATGTTTGTTTGAGTGCCTAGTGCATTCTTTCATGAATATGAACTTAAGTAAAGACTAAATATGACCTTTAAAGGGATTATTCTTAGCACCGAGCAGATATGAAAATGAGATGGATACTTTTACGTTTAGCAAGTCCGGCTTCCTAATGTATGTTATCTCATGAGATGGAAACCTTTTACACTAGTAGTCCGGGTTTCTAGTAGCAATCGTCATCCCCATCACTTCCTCATCCTCTAGAGGAGTGGAAGAGTCTTCTTTGTCCTTTTTGTTTTGACTTTTGCTCTGACTTCTTCTCATCTAAGCATTTGCTTCGACCTACAAAAGCTCGGACGAGCGGGGAATATCATAAATTCAAAAAAGACCAGGGTCAGCCGACCTAGAAGAACCCTATTCCATAACTATGTGACCACTTAGGTATATAGCTAGTGGATCCACCTAAAAGCTATTATGTACGTTCTACCTTAGGCAAGTAGGACACCTCTTTTCAATGTGGGGGTAGAACATCGGATTCCATGTAGCTCACATGATCTATGTCGGTTAAGGCTAAATCTCCCTAAATCATAAGAATATGAATTATGATAAGAACATGAGCATGTTCTATGGTTCCTTAAGATGTTCTACTTAGTATGAATTGGGGTATGGAACTTCATTCGTGCATTGCACAAGTAGGCTTTGAGAATGGGCATGGTATGTCTCTTTTATGATATGATGATTATGAGTTGAATGTATGCTTTATATGAATTATGAACAAGAACTATGCTTATGACTTCTTAATGATCTTTACTTAGTGTGAGTGGGGGCATGGGACTTCGCTTATACATTGCACAAGTAGATTTATGAAGGGGTTATGGTGTGGGTTCTCTTATGTTATGAAAATTTATGGATTATGTATGAAAGGTATGTATGAATGTTAAGGTTGACTCCACTTGTTACGAGTTATGAATATTAATGACTCCTTATGTATATATATTGGCTATGAATAAGGCAAAGTAAGATATGTATATTGTTGGTGGCCTAAAAGTGATACTTAGCATTTGATAGGGTTATGGGATCTTACCTTTGCATTGCACTAGTGTGGCTTTGGGTTGCTTATGTGTTGGTTTGACTATGTGTATGAACTATGTCCCGTGAAGATTGGTATATGTATTATGTTATGTTGGAGATTATGATTGTTATTATGATGATATCCTTTATTCTATGATGAATTGAATGTGAGTTGCTTTATGAGTTGCATTCTCCAACTATTTCAAAGATGATGTTCAAAAGTGGCATATAGCATGGTTTTAAAGAAAATGTCCCTTTTTATGCATGTTTTAAGGATTTTTGTGCATGGCTTCCATACTTAGTACTTTTTGTGCTAACCCCATATTTCTACATTTTTTATAAGTGTAGGCTTTGGAGATATAGGATTCCATCCTCGTGGCTAGGACCTTAGTAGATCAAGAAGAAGAAGATTGGTGAGTCCTCATTGTATTCGAGGGCTTGACCATATGTCCTTTATGTCTTTCTTTTATGTTTTAGACTTTTGTAAGGGTCATGTCCCTAAGATTGTATTCAAAGAGTTTTCTATTCAAATGTTTAGATGGTTTGAGACATAGTGTATAAACTCTCTCATTTTATAAAAGATTTCGATTGTAAAGAAAAGTTTTAAATTTTCTGCATTTTCCCTATATTCTTATGTCATGATATGCAAAGGGCTTGTATGAGACCCCTTCGGAGTCAAGTACACCATGTTACGTCTAGGGGATACCCCTGGGTCGTGACACTGATTGTCGATTAATTCTCTTATAATGAACATTGCAAGCTTGCAACCTTGTGAGATGTGTGAACCTTAATTGGCACCTTTTGAGCCTATCATTTTCTTGGAAGAAACATCAGCAACTTTGACCTCTTTATCCCATCACCCATAACCTTTATGAAGTAGTGGTTTGTTTGAATATCCAACTTAGGCCAAAAGCCTAAGTTGGGGGTGTGATGAAAAAGAAGGAAAGTTAAGAAGTGTGAAGATTCTCCCTTTGATGGATTGTTTTTAAAAAAAGATGGAACCCCTCATATAAAAAACAAGAAAGAAGAAAGAAAATAAAAAGACTGAAAAAGAGAAAAAGTTGTGAAAGAAAGTGTGTGAAAAGAATGAAGAATAATGGGGTATTCGGTAATGCATGTTGAGTTGAATAATGGGGTGGAGTTTGAACATGTTTGAATGTGAAAGAGAAGGAGAAAGTGTGATTTTCAGGCCATAGTTCATGAAGTTAGAAGCCACTAAGCCTAAATGACCATATATTTACACTCAGCCCCGTTACAAGCCTTAAAAAGATCTTTGTGATCTTTAGTGAGCTGAATCGAATGTTGATTGGAAAATAAGGGCAAACCTATGGGTGGAGTCATGCATGTGTTTATCTTTGTGAGTGTTAGAGTTGTATATGATTCCAGGACTTTAAATTTTTGGAAATTTTGTGTGTATATGGAATCATCTTTGTTGTGAGGGCATTGGAGTACCTTTGTTGAGCTTGAACTTGCATTTGAAGCAATCATTGTGAGTTTGAGTACACTTGATGATGGTGAGTCACAATTTGAAACGTTGAGTGCACAATTGATCATTGTATGAGTAGTTTGAACCTTGTTGTGTGCATTTATGTTGAGTCTTATGCATCACTGTTTGTAGACATCCTTGTTGAATTGATTGATCCTGAGTTTTACTTGAGGACAAGCAAAATTTTAAGTTGGGGGTGTTGATGAGTCAGAGATTTCGACTCATTTAGGGCTCTATTTTGATAGGATAAGTGTCCTCAAATGCCCAATTTATGCTTTAAACTAATGTTAGAGTTTTGATTTGCAGCATTACAGACTAAGGAGCAAGACAAGGACACTATCGGACGAAAAGGAACTAACAAGCTGAAGAAGTGGAGAAAAGCGATCCTGGTGATTCCTGAGACCACTTGGTGATTCGCCGAATGATCTTTAGCCCACTCAATTTTATAGTACACCACTTTTGAGACGTGAGAAATTTGGGAGAACGGTGTTCCCTATTGGCAAATCGACGAATGGATCGGCAAAGAGGGATTTTGTCCGTCGAAGTGTACAAGACTATCACTAAAGCTGCAGGCAGAATGGCGATAAAAAGGAACAAAGGGCGCATCGCCGAACCGCTTGGTGACCCCAACATCGACCACCGAAAGTTAAAGCATGAAATGGATGAAAACTTGAGCTAAGAGGGCGATGGACAAGAGTGATCGGCTATTAGCCGACTGGTCGGCGAAGGCCGACTTAATCCGTCGAGTTACCCCAAAGGCCAAATTTTGATAAAGTATAAATTGACTTTTTGAAAGGAGAAAAGGGATCCAAACATTGAGAAACTCACACCTAGAACGAAAAACACTGTTCTTACTTAGTTATTGAAGCTTTCAAGTAGATTTTAAACGGGTTTTGTAAAAAATCTACATTGAATCATTGTTAGGGGTTGGAAATCAATACCCAGCCATGAAAAGTGTAATAGGTATTAAATTCTTACTTTTTATGATGAGTAGCTAAAACCCCCATACTTGGCGGTGTGGCTATGTGACTAATTGTCTAATTTAGCTAATGGGTGTTAGGAATTACTGATCTTATTGCTATTTTGAAGTGGGTTTGATTTATAATTGGTGTTAATTTGATAAATTGAAATGTTTATTTCAATGTTATTTAGTGTTTTATGCTTGCTTGAGAGAGAGGTGTAAAACCATGGTTATAAAATAGCATTTGTAGTCATTGGGTTGTTGTGGGTTTAGCTCGAGAGAGTGAATTCTAAGCTCAATTCTACTTATCTAGCTCGAAAGAGTAGGTAAAGTGAGGCTTTGGGATGTTTATAGTGCGAAGCTTGTTGAGGTTCGAGAGAGCTCACTTGAATCGTAATAGTTGTTCGAAAGAAAGCTATTGCATCTAAAGTCCAGCCTACCCGCTAAGCTTTAGAAGCTATTAGTAATTGCCGAGCACCCATTTGGCGAAATTGATGATTAGTCGGTTATACCCCTGAGTATCTCTCAATTGCTTGAGTCCTCCTTTGTGTTTGTGATTGCTTTGGTTGTTACTTGACAAACAATTCCCCCTTTTGAAATTTATGTCACCTCCTTTATTTATTTAAGTGTTTTCGATAATTTTTATTCCTACACCCGATTAAATCGCATTTACAACTTCATATTTGAATTCAAACTTGTACCGCTCCCTGTGGGTTCGACCCTAACTCACCTGTTAGATTTTATACTAGTTAAAGATCGTTTACACCTAGAATCGGATGAGGTGTATTGAAACGTTAATCAGTATATAACCCAATATAAACGGAGTTAGAGGATCTATAATATATCAAATTTAAGATATTTGAGTATAGTTTCCAATGAACAAAAACTCACATCTATACGACTTCAGAGTAAGAGGATATGCTTGTTTTACTGCGTACTGCGCAGAGGCATAAGTTTGTCGTGCTTGGAAAGTGCCTGCCACATGTTAAGTCGGTTTAAGCGTTTTAAAACAGATGGACGAGTTGACTTCATTAGAGACAGTTAAGTTATTTTGGAAGCTCCTTTTTGTTGGTTCTTCAAGCCCTCTCCTCTACAAAATCCCTAGTTGAGAAATCAACCAAGAATTAAGTTGTTGCTTCAACCAAGCCAAGAATTCATACTGTACTCTCTTTGGATTAAAGGGACAACTATTATCCTTTCTTAATATGAGCTTAAGACATGGCATTTTCGTTAATTCAGGCATGACAATGTTCCTCTCTCTCATATATGTGATGTTCTTCATGTTCTAGATATATTCTATGAGTAAGACTCACGGGACGGCGATAGGAAGCCGTGAGTCCAAGTTACGCCTATGTTAATTGATATTTTTTGTGAGGAGGGAGTTGGTGGAGTTGTCTTGTATATTCTATTTAATGTGTTGGAGTCATTTAAATGTATTGTATATCTGTTAGTGATATGAGGAGTTGAATACAATGAACATCGATCGATTAGAATGTGTCTTGAGTTTACGCCCACCATGTGTTTGTTGAATTGGCGACCTGACTTAGATGTGTTGTGGAACTTCCTAAAGTTGAATTTTCATTGGCTGTTGTTTTATATTGAAGGAGAAAGGGATACTTCACCCATCGTAGTACATTAAAGTACTCAAATCAAGGTATGCAAAGGCACCAATTTCCTCCATTTTCAAGCTCGAATCTATGTCGTTAACAGGACTAGTACTCCTATGTTTTAAACTAATATTGAGGTATGGTATTGTTCTGTTAGAAGGCTTGGAAGACATGGTGAAATATATAGTTGTCTGAATGCTTAGGAAAAATGTATGTGATGGGAATAACAATATATATATATATAAGACCTCTTGTTCCATGTTTGCTTCTAGCCGAGGCATTTATGTAATTTTGTACCTTTTTGCTTTAATTTATTTACTTATTTTTTATCTTTTGGATATATAAAAATTACATTTAAAAAATTCTATAAATCACGATAATTAATAACTTAAAATATTAAATTTAAAAGATAAAAAGTTTGATTGACTCTCAAAATACTAACGAAGCCACATGATTTGGGACAAAAATAATAACATAATTATTTGAAAGTGATGTAAAAAGCACTACAAATCACAATAAATAACAACTTGAAATACATTTTAACCATATAAAATTTGATCGATTCTTGGATTGTATCCACGTAAATTGTAACATAGGGAATAATAAATATTATTTAAAATATATGTAAAAAGTACTATAAATCACAATAATTAACAACTTAGAATATTTTTAAAATGTTAATGTTGCACTAATTATATAATATGTGATAAATTCGATAATTCATTATCTTTACTTTATTTCTTTGTAACAATTTTTTTTTATGTTGCACCATAACAATTTCTGAACTTGTAAAATTTGTTCATGTGTCAAAAATATGATGAATGCATTGCAGTTCGCGTTAAACGTACCACACGTTTCAAAAGACTAATAGCTCTGTGAAGTACAAATAATCAAACTTGAATTATTGAAGTATAATCAATATTTAACCCCTTACTAATATTTTCCTTTTTGATCTTTCAAACAACTTAACTTTACTTGTTCGCCTTTTATTCTAATTTTTTTTTATGACCACATAAATTATGTAAGAGTTATTTTAAACCACAAATATATATTCTCTTTTCTCAAGCATTATATAGTGTCATACAAACGATAGAAGAACTAATTTTTTTTTAAAGGAAAAATATAAAGCCAATGAGGACCAAAATAAATAAAACTGGGTATTTGTACACACGTAAAGTGGATTTTAATCCCTTCAAACATCTAGGAATACAAGTATAGACATCATATACACATAGTTGTCACTTTGTTGGAAAGAGAGACTAGAATCTGCACATGTCGAAATAACAATCAACTGGAAACAAGAAAACTAGATAGATTTTCAGCTGGTTGACTGGTATGTTCGACGCCTGAGTTGAGATTCTGTACTAGGCTGCTGCAAGAAAATTCTTGTTGGATCATTAGGGTCCACATAACTGCAAAATTGATAAAATCATCAAAGAGTGATCAGCACAACATATGAATAACTAAGCAGATTATTGAGAAAAATTGTTAGTTGAAAGGCGGAAATAAAGTGACATACGCATGTCTCATCATCTCATCCACAGGAGTTTGTGCTGCTTGAAGAGGATCTACTCTAGGTTCTTCCCTGGACGGTTGGTGATATCGTCTCACCGAGGCAATTAAATTGAAAAATAGAGGAATAAAAGTTCCACAACCACCTTCCTTGAACAAAATCTTGAATGAGTGAGTGGAGTACAAGGCCCTGTTTTCATTTTCTGGTATAACCTGTAATTGTAGGGCAGAATCAGTCGGGGGAGGCAAATAGTACATGAATAAGCAAATCAATGTATTCAACTTACTGGATCCACATGTCCGGATATATTATTACAGAAAAATATTGGTTGGTTGAATTTTTCGCCATGGACATAAAGCTGCAAAATAAAGCCAATTTAAGTCACTTCAAATTTCATATAATTCTTTCTTTTTGGAGTTCAGTATATCAAATGTTTCATTACTTCAAACTAAAATCATATGACAACACAAAAGCTTTAGCAGGAAAGAGTTTATCAGTCTTCCAAACAAGGAATACATGGATGTAGACCCATCCACCATGGACAGGCACAATTTTTTTTATTTTTTAAAAAAAGAAGAGATTCCTCAAGACAGCAAATGAAACAAAATCTAGTCTGTATAGCAGACCAGTAACAACAGTGATAGACCCCACATGAGAAGCAAGACTAAGTTGAAAATTCTAATGAATAGAACCAAAGAGAAAGGACTAGAACTTCCTGACATAAGAAAAATATAATTCACGAACCCACAAGATGCCCCAATGTAAAATTTCATTCTCGTCATTGACAAAAGATGCTTGTGATGCAACATCCAACCAACCATCCGCAAATTAATTGGGAAGAGTAGTCATGAACCATAACAGAAGTACAGGCATTTAATGGTGAAGTGCAGAGAGAACACCAGCAACCTCATATAACCAAATAGACAGAAATCAATAAGTTGGAATTGAACAACTTATTTGCATCTTTAAGTGAGTTTTTTCATT
The DNA here is from genome assembly GCA_029582725.1 of Solanum chiquidenum. Classification (NCBI taxonomy): domain Eukaryota; kingdom Viridiplantae; phylum Streptophyta; class Magnoliopsida; order Solanales; family Solanaceae; genus Solanum; species Solanum chiquidenum. The sequence goes on along the minus strand of JAJOOS010009600.1, from coordinate 5,849 downwards.
TAAGTAACGAATATGGCTAGATTCTTATATAAGTTGCATGATTTCAGGTTGCAATTCATTTGGAGTTGAGAAGATGGAAATAATGAAGAAAATGATCAAAAAGAGCCACAAATGTACAGGTCTTTACGTAATAAGAGAAGTGCTAAAAGCTAAGGAAATTTCTAATCACCATTCTAAACCACTAAAAGCGATATGGTCCATTGAGCAGCAAAAATTTGGCCAACTTCCATTCATAAGTTCAGAATCACCACTGGTGAAGCTAAGTGGTTCTGGAACACCATTGGCATAAGCTGAATCGCTAAAAGCGATGCTCAATCGAAAATTCAGAAAAATGCAAATTTGAACAAGATTTCGCTATTAGCGAAAATCAAACGCAAAAGGCTAGGCACCATATACCCACTTTCATCAAGTGTTATTAAGTTGTTATGGTATAAATAAAACAATGTGTTGTAACTTTAGTCATCTTTGGCTAAATTTTAAGCTTAGATAGCAAGGATTCATCAACCAAACACCATGCGATTGAAGATTGGATGCTTTTGTTTAAGTATTTCTAAATGTAATAATGAAATTTACTAGTTTTCTTTAATTCCTAGTGTTGTAATCAAATATTTGGTTTAGTTGATGTATTTTCAGATTTAGGACATGATTTTAGGCATAATTTTCACGACAGTTTTTGATTTACTTCTTGGACTTCTGTATTGAATATTATCTTGATATTTATGAATCGGCCTTTTGGCTGTTTGATTTCACTTGTGCTTTGTAGCTTTCCCTTTTTCCAAAGAGAGTGATCAACCCTATGACATATCCTAGTAAGATAATTCACCTTGGGGAAGGGAGTTAGGTTTGGACATGGATTAATTGAGAAGACTCTGGGTTAATTGAGCGTCAACTAATCCTAGTCCACTATTGAGGTTAGGGCTAATCCTTCACTCTTGTAGCCAAAAGTTAAAATATGCTTAATGCAACTTGGTTAGATTAGAAATAATCAACTAAGTTGGGCTCACGATTGTTGAAGAGAACAGCTATTGGGTAATCAAGGATTGAGTAGTTGCGGTAACTGGGTAATTGATTTTCAAGGGTAATTAAATTGACTTGGGATTAATTGGTGAGGTTTACACAATGCATTGGATTAGACTTGAGTTGATTAAAATCCTAGGCTTTGAAATCCCTTGGATTCCTTTACTTGTGAGCCATTGATCAACTTATTTGCTTCCTTAGATTAGATTAGATACCTCCCACCAAGGCTACAACAAATGAAAAGAAATCATCTAGTGTTTTGTTGCTACTGTGATTAGAACTAGTGACCTCATGTCTTCACCAATTTCATTAACCACTAGGCCACACCCTTGGGTGCTTCTAAGATTAGATTCTCTTTCTTCAGTTTTAGTCCACTTCTTTTTGTAAAGTATTTGGCTTAGGCGTAGGCTTAGGCTTAGCTAATTGGTGATAATTCCTCATTTTCTTGATCGGCGGTATTCACCCAGAATCAGAATTGGGTAAATTGTCCCTATGTGTCACTCTTTTCTTTTTAGTCCGTCCCAAAGAGAATGGTCTTTTTATATTTAGTAACAATTTAAGATGTCTATTTTACTCTTAATGAAATGATTTATAATCATACAAATATCTATTGCTTGTTTTAGATCACAAGTTCCAACATCTTCCTCCTTTCTTCCTTAAACATTGTGCCCCATCACCAATACATTAATTGGAATGGAGGGAGTATCGCATATAACCATTCATATCTCTTATTGAGGTATTTTGTAGACATCAAAATGAATCAAGCTACAACAAATAAATATTTAAAAAATTAAAATGTTAAGTATCTTTTTCGGGAAAATACTTTGAGCTTTTTGCTTTTCACATGTAAATCATTAGTGGAAGAAATGAAGTAGTGCTTCTAGATAGCACTAAAGCAAATTTTCACCAGGATATCATATTCATTCGTTGTAAAAAACTATTTGATGGTTGACAGTTGACAGTTGACACACCTGGCACCTACAACTATGTAAGTGTCCAGATAGCGTCTTTTAATTTCTTGGTCTATTAAGACATATTAACATCATTCATGAGTAATCATTGTCACGCCATTCATTTCCTATTTCATACCTCCTAACCCAACCCCCAAATTGTTGAGTTCTATGTTGCTCGGGCTCTTCAAAAATGCTAGTGTGTCGGATCCTCAAAAAGAGGTGCAATTCTGGAAGACATAAAACGGGTGCAGGTGCATTTTTGGAAGTCCTAACATAGGTTGATTAGCAAATTAACAATTCACAAAGAAAACAAGATAATAAAGAAGATCCGTAGTGCAAAAGCAGCTTCACCCGAATTCTTGACAACATGTTCAAGATAACAACAAAAGAGGACAAATGTTCACTACTAACCAAAGCCATTTGCCTATTTGATAAGAACCAAATTCATTTGTCTCAATCTTTGAACTATGAAGTAATCTAAAACAATGATGAATAAATGGCAAACAGGACGAATCAGAGTTGTAAAGCATATGCTACTTACAACTAAACACCAATGGCTGATACATACCAGGGGCATGTCAAATGCAATGAAGTTGTCGACAGGCTTAATTGAAACAAAGACCATCCGAATGTTGGATAAATAGAGTGTTCCCTTTGCTTTTACTGCTCCTACTCTGCCAGCAAATAGTAAAATTAAGAGAAACATAAAAGCAAGGAAGGAGAGGAAATACAAAAAGAAGAGAGAAGGTGATGCACTAGGTGTGTGTTGATGCTGATTCTACAACACCCACCAAATTCTCCACTGATTAACAAAGGATGTACATAGTAGTAAAGCATGACAAATGGATTTATGGTATTGTTTATTTTCCAAAAAATGGTGGTAGAACAACAATACATGAGAAACGAACAACAATAACCTATTTGGGGCCTAAAGCTAAAACTGTGTATCCAAAGAAGATATAAAAAGGGGTATACTCATCCAAAACATCAGGTCTCACAAAATCCCTCAGCCCCTTCCTTGCTTCAAGTGAGATGAGATATACTCGCAATCAATAAAAAATAAAAAATAAAATGAAAAGGGGTTACCCGGGGATCTTGTCAACCTCAAAGTCGACGCCATCTCTGGCCAAGACGAAGAGTTCATTGAGGAAAGGCACCGGCATCCCATTCGGAAATAGTTGAGGATTCACCGCCATCTTTGCGTTTCACAAGTCAATTGTACACACAGTCACAACTCACAACTCTCGTCTTTTGAAGAAGAAACGCACACTCTTCCTTTTTTATTTTTTATTTTAATTTTACATTATTTATTTAAAGAACCCCTTTCTACAACCTTCCCGAATACTACCAAATATTCTTTTCAATTCTAATGACGCATTGCAAACTATTTATTTTTTATTAAAAATAAAATGGGATTGCTGCATCTATTTGAATAATTGTTAAGTATTATTGCGTAATATATTATATTTTATTATATTGTATTATATTATTTACTTATATAGATTATATTATTCCTCGTTGTTATATAATCTCACATCTCAATAATTTTTAATAGTAAAATCTATAAGAAAAATAGAATAATAAGGAGTAGAGCTATTAGGAAAATGTAAGGTACAATATGTAATAGAATTATTATATTAAATAATAAATAAATAATGAGAAAAATAGTAAGGTTATGACTTCATCACACCGAATCGGTTGTTATATAGAATGAAATTTTTCATTGACGATGCATTTAAACAATATAATACAATAAAATTCAAACTAACATTGCGTTTAAACCAACAATACAATATCATAGGACGAGCTTTTAATTCATTTTGTGTAATGAATATATTGAAACTGAATAACAATAATATATTTAATGTAATCTTATAAGTGAAATTTGGAGATGATAAAATGTATGCAAACCTTATGAAATAAGAATGTAAACAATACAAATTTTAATGAAAAATAAATATAAAGTTAGAATAATAGAATCTGACTCAAGAATTTGAGAAATTGATATAATGAAATATAAGGTAAAAATAGTTATTGCATTCTCTATCACAGTTTTTATTTTCAAATGTAACAACTACATGAGATACATTGTGATACATTATATCCTTCTGTACAGAAGCTATCAAAATACATCACTCATACCAACCTTGTCTGATCGCTAATAAGGAGAATGTTCAAGAATTCAAAGACTTAAGAGCTTAGGACTGTTGATTTAAGCAATTTCACTAATAAGCTGGTATCAAGAATGTTGCATAAGAGGATAATAGAGATTTTGCGTATGATTGTCTCTCCAATTTAGTTAGATTATGTGACAAGGATAAGTATTATTGAAAAGGATCTACTAGCAGATGAGATAATTATGATTATTCATTTGCATTTAAGAAATAAGAATATCAATGTAGTAGTGAAATTTAATATAGGTAAGGCAGATGACAGGTTCACTGGATGTTTTTAACAATAGTATCAAGGAAATTTGGGTTTTTTTAGAACTTATGATTGACATGTATAGAGGTAGGTGTGAGCTGACAAATATTCAATGTTGATCAATGATCAATTACATGGTTTCTTTCATTTAATAAGGGGACATAAGTGACCCTTTCTCACCTAACTTCTTCGTCATAGTTATTAAAGTTACTAAAAAACTTAAATAATCTCAATGAAAAGGAGGACATAAAAGGATTTGGCCTCCACTCATGGAACCCAGAACTAATCATCTATCTTATGTAAATGATATAATTTTATTCGAGTTCGGCAATAATACAGATCATGAGAATTTTAAGAGATTATGAAGTAACTTCAGAGTAGTTGTTATACAAGGACAAAAGTTATTTACCTTCATGACAAGACACATTTGATAATGTTTATAAGGATGAGGAGGCTGAGAGGGATCAAACTAGGTAATTTTTCTTATGTTTATGTAAGTGCCACAACCCAGGAGTACCCCCTAGGTGTGACACGGCGTACTTGACCCCGAAGAGGTCTCATACAAACTCTTAGCATTCATAACATAAGATAAAAGAAATGATGCAAAATTTAAAACTTTTATCCATACAATCGAAAACTTTATAAAAGCAAGCGGAAGTTTAACTCGTCTCATTTAGCCATCTAATACAATCTTTGAATCAACAATAGGGTCACAACCCTTTAACATAATCTGAAACTTAAAATGACATCAAAGAAACTACTAAAGAATCATACATCCTCGAATCTTGAGGACTAACCAACTAGCAAGGAATGCCAAGCTCTTAGCCACAAGGGGAATCAAATTGAGTGTCAATCCCCACACTTTGGAAAAAAATATAAAAAATATGGGTTAGTACAAAAAATTGCACTAAGTATGATAGCCATGCAAAAATCATGCTAAAAAGGACATTTTAGTTGAAAAGCATGCATTTACCAAGTTTGAGAATCATCATGCACTTTTAGTATAAAAACATAAGTCACAAGCATGATCATCAAATAACTCATTATAACACATTAGAACTGTAACAGCCCGTAATACGCATATGCTTGTTATATTCTTGTGATACTTGACATAGCCTTATAGTATAGGTGAGGGACCATGATTCTTATATGATTAGTGTTGGTTTATACTAGCTCGGAAGGTGATGTGATGCCTTGCACGTTTCAGCATGTGTACTGCAAGTTAACTCCAACGGGAGTATTTAAAGAGACAGTAAGGTGGTAATTGAGCTTAAAGTTGAAAGTTAAGTGCTAAGTTAAAGCAAAAGGGATTAATATTTAGAAAATTGAATAAAATAAGTGAGCTGCCTGCTTGACTTAACTAAGCTTGCAGTGACAAGGAGGTGCATCACCTACTTTGAATTATTGACCAGTCCAAAGGACCAAGTAGGTGCATCACCTACTTGAGCTATATGG